>AWOL01S0041743.1:8066-18256 GCA_000715115.1 Nicotiana otophora | reverse complement strand
TAAACTCTTGAACTTGAAAGCATGTCTACATTTTCGTACTGTGTACAAATTGATTATGGGATTTCTCTGAGTTATTACTGTCATTTCCCTATTATATATGTATTGTTATTATCTATATTTGGATTGTACCTCTCTGAGCTTGTCACTGATTTTAGCCCAAAGTTAGTCATGTTACTTACTGTGTACATTGGGTCGGTTATACTCATACTACACTATGCACTTCGTGTGTAGATCCAGGTACATATGGACCCGGTGGTTGCTAGACTTGGAGCAGTATCTGCTTAGAGACTATTGAGGTAGCTGTTATGGCATCCTGACGAGCGCAAAACACACACTTAAGTTCTGCTCGCTAATCAAATATAGTATAGTATAATATTGTATCCGCAGGGATTAGATGTAAATAGTATTCTCATAGTTTCTAGCTTGGTTGCTATCCAAGATGATCCACCGTTGAGATTTATAAGATGTCTAACTAAAATTAACTAAGAATATAAAGTTATTGACTAATGACCATCGAAACAAGGAATAAGCAAAGAAGGTTATCAGCGGGAGAAAATAGGGTTTTGATAGGATATGTGTAAGATAATTGTTCGGTATCTAAATCTAGATATTTCACTTCTAATGTTCAAGTGAGTCTTTCCAATTCACTCAATTATTAGTTCAAACGTTTAGCAGAAACTCCTCTCTCGATTAAGTGTCAACCTCGCGAGACTTAATTCTCTGACCCCTCTCTTCTTCATAGATAATCTGTGCTTCTCTAATGGCTGCTTCCTCAGCATCCCGTACAGCTTTTTCTCGTTGTTGGGTTGCCTCTCTTGCAGCCAAATCTACATTATCATCACTATTTCTAGCCATATTTTATTTGGTTGAGGATTTCCCAACCTTTTCTGATGTCTCGATAAGATTTATTTCATTCCTCAGTTGTCGTAGTTATTTTTCTATCTCGGGCTCGTATGGTAGCACTTCCTCAACTTGTAACCTGCACACAGTCAATGAACACCAAACATAAAAGAGAAAGAATTCCTGAATTAACACTAAAAACTATTTCAAACACTATTGATTGTTAATCCCCGGCAACAAACCCAAAATTTGACGAGCACAAAACACACACTTAAATGCATCTCGCTAATCAAATATAGTATAGTATAATATTGTATCCACAGGGAATGGATTTAAACATTATTCTCATAGTTTCTAGCTTAGTTGTTATCCAAGATGATCAACAGTTGAGATTTATAAGATGTCTAACTAAAATTAACTAAGAATCTAAAGCTATTGACTAATAACCATCAAAACAAGGAATAAGCAAAGAAGGTTATCAGTGGGAGAAAATAGGGTTTTGATAGGATAGGTGCAAGATATTTGTTCGGTATCTAACTCTAGAAAATTCAATTCTAATGTTCAAGTGAGTCTCTCGAATTCACTCAATTATTAGTTTAAACGTTTAGCAGAAAAGCCTCTCTCGATTAAGTCTCAACCTCGCGAGATGAACTAATTGAAGCTCTGTGAAGATATGTAAGAATGCGTAGTGTATTGGTCTTTAGGAAAACATCTTTCGATTATTCTCCTAACTAGGTTTAATCAATGATTCAACTAGCCTCTTTCGATTAATTAGAAGAATCTATGAACTCAACCAACAATGTAATGCAAAGATATCACAAGTTATGCCTCTCTCAATTACATGCACAAGTGACTATAAATGCAACAACTAATTCATCCAAAAATGATTCAATACATAAAACTAGAGTTATAATCTACAAACAATCATCAATACACCAAATCCATCAAACCCTAAATGGAACTACTTCATAGATATGGAGCAATTCATCACAAATATATTTAAAGTATAGGAAATCATAGATTCGATCCAAACTCGTGTATTGAGTGAGGAAGGAATGAAATCCTTGTGCTTGTGTTCTTCCAACTCCTCCTTTTCCTCCTTCGGTTCAAAGTATGTCCAATGTCCAGAAAATAATGTTTTTCCATGTATTTATACCAAGTAGGGTCGGGCCGAAACGAAACCACCTTTCCTAGCCGAAATATGACCTTCACTCTGTAAAAGATACACAGGCGTGCTGCATCGGGTGATGTGCCATGCGGGGCATTAGTGTGGAAATCCAGAGAGCTCAACATCTATCAGGCAACAGGATTTTCACTACTGCGGTGCACCACGCACCGCCCCACGCGCTGCAGTAGTGCAAAGATCTCAGAGTGTTGCTTTTTATTTGCGTTTTGACGTCCAGACTTGGTCCTCGACCCTCCAACACGATCTCGGCTTAATCCCTTGGAATTTTACTCAAACTTCAACGCTCCAAATAGCTTGAATTAGCTCCACAACACCTACATAGCTCGGAATCACTCCTATAAGGCATAAAACACTATCAATTAAAGCTGAAACACAAATGAAGTGCAGTGAATTAGAGTGCAACAAGTGACTAAAACACGAGATTATAGCCTACCATCACGTCTGTAGACCTTGACTCTCCTATTTTTCAGTTTATTTAGCATTGTTCTATCTTTCTAGATAGGTGTATTAGAAGTTTTGACTATGTTGACACTTAGTAGCTCATATACTCGGTGACACCCAAATTTTGGGGGATTTTGTAGTTGAGTCGTAGTTGTCTTATCAGTTATTTATGAGATTTTTCACTATTAAACTTATTACATCATGCTTTCATTTTAAAATGTGTAGTTATTTTGTGATTATTGGCTTGCCTAGTTCTATGAAGGAAACATCACGATATGTTGAGATTTGGGTCGTGACAAGTTAGCGTCAGAGCCTAGGGTACATTGGTCTCATGAGTCATGAGCGGGTTTAGTAGAGTCTTGCGGATTGGTACGGAGACGTCTGTACTTATCTTCGAGAGGCTATCAAATCATTAGGAAAACTTCGAGGGGTGGATTTTTTGATTCCAGAAACTAAACTTCTATTATTCTATTCTCTCACAGATTGTGAGGACACGTGCTATCGAATCAGGCGGACGGCCACCAGTACCACTAGCTAAGGCCGCAAGAGGACTGGGTTGCGGTAGAGGCCGAGGTGCAGCTAGAGCAGCACTTGTGGAGCCAACAGTACTCCAGCTCAGGAGCATATACCAGATGTGGTTAAGCCGGTGGGACTAGCTCAAGTACTAGTTGTGCCCATTGTAATTCCAGGCCTTCAGGAGGCTTTGTCCCAGATATTGACTGTATGCACTAGCCTTGCTCAGGCAGTTTCAGTTCAGGCCACACCAGCCACTTCTCAGGCAGGGGGGTGCTCAGACTCCAGCCGCTCGTACTCCAGAGCAGGTGGTTCAGGGACTTTAGACACCGGGGGTACTACCAGCCCAGCCGATTATAGTTGCTCAGGCCCAAGAGGGTCCACCTATGAGTGATGAGGAGTATAAGTGGCTAGAGCGGTTTGGAAGGCTCAGGGCTCCAGCATTCAGTGGGGTTGAGTCAGAGGTTGCTCATGATTTCTTATATAGGTGCCACTGTATACTTCGCACGACGGGTATTCTGGAGACTAGTGGAGTCTCATTTACTACTTTTTAGTTGTCGGGGGAAGCCTTCAGATAGTGGGAGGCCTATGAGTTGAGTCGGCGCTACACCACTTACATGGCATAAGTTCTCAGTTCTCGTTTTAGAGATTTTCATTCCACAGAGCCGCATGGAGGAGTTGCGTAGGCAGTTTGAGAAACTACACTAGGAGGGTATGTCAGTGACCTAGTATGAGATGAGATTTTTAGAGTTGGCTCGTCACGCAATTTGGTTGGTTCCCACAAAGAGAGATAGAGAGAGAGTATTAGGAGGTTCATTGATGGCCTCAACTATGGACTGCGCTTTGTCATGACTCGAGAGATTGCATCAGGTGCTAGGTTTGACGAGGTGGTTGATATTGCTAGGCAGCTAGAGCAGGTTTGTTGTTAGGAGCGTGAGGAGAGGGAGGCCAAGAGGCCTCGTGGTTCGGGTGGTTTCAACGGTGTTTCTTCTAGAGGACAGTCCCACCACCATAAGGGTCGTCCTTATAGGGCTGCTCAGATTGCTCGTTCGGTTCATCATGGTGCATCAGCTAACCATGGTTCATACAGTGCTCGTCTGGGTTAGTCATCTCTCGGTGCACTCCCAGCTCAGAGTTCATCTCGTGCTCTATCAGTTTAGGGTCCATCTGTACCAGGTCCTTCTAGTAGTTATTCTGGTTCTCGGGGTCCAATTCAGTACCAGTCGCCATTGTCAGATCGGGGTTGCTTTACGTGTGCAGAGTTTGGTCATATGAAGAGGCATTGTCCACCATCTTTTGGGAGGTCCATTTCAGTAGAGGGGTCCTACTATGACTTTCGCACCAGTTACTTCACCACCCGCTCAATCAGCTCAAGGTGGAGCTCAGGCAGCTAGAGGCCGCCCTAGAGGGGAAGGCCGATCAGGTGGCGGTCATGCTCGATGTTATGCTTTTCCCGCCAGGACAGAGGTTGTTGCTTCAGACGCAGTGATCACATGTATTGTCTAAGTGTGCCATAGGGATGCTTCCATATTATTTTACCTTGGTTCCACTTATTCATAAGTATCATCGTATTTTGCTCGTTATTTGGATATGCCCCGTGAGTCCTTCGATACGCATGCTCATGTATCTATGCCGATGGTCGATTCTATTGTTATAGAGTGTATCGGTCGGGTGTGGTGACTATTGGTGGATTGGAGACAAGAGTTGATCTCTTATTGCGTAGTATGGTTGATTTTGACGTGATTCTAGGCATGGATTGGTTGTCCCCATGTCATGCTATTCTGGATTGTCACTCTAAGGTTGTGACATTGGCGATGCTGGGGTTACCTAGGATCGAGTGGAGAGGTTCTATGGACTATGTTCCCAGTAGGGTAATTTCATAACTGAAGGCCCAACGGATGTTTGGGAAGGGGTGTTTGTTAAATTTGTCTTCTGTGAGTGATGTTGGTGCTCATATTCCTACCATTGATTCTGTTTCGGTAGTGCAAGAATTTCCGGATGTGTTTCCTGCAGACCTGTTAGGCATACCACCCGACATGGACATTGATTTTGGTATTGACTTGGTGTCGGGCACTCAACCCATTTCTATTCCTCTGTATCGTATGGCACCAGCTGAGTTGAAAGAATTGAAAAAGCAGCTTTAGGATCATCTTGATAAAGGGTCCATTAGGCCTAGAGTGTCACCTTGCGGTGCACCGGTTCTGTTTGTGAAGAAGAAGGATGGTCAGATGTGCATTAACTATGGGCCGCAACGGGCACCCAGTAACTTACTCAACAGAGTACCAATATAGCGTATATTTCGTGTCATACTATCATATGTAAATAAGCCGGAAAGGCATTCATGAGATTACTAGAATAAACATAAGAGAATACTTGACTCAGAACGACCCAACCTGATATAGAAACTTATACCTGTGACATACGGGCCTATAAGGCCAACATGAATATTTATAAACTCAAAACATAGGCCGACAAGGCTATACAATTAACCGTATAAATGACATTTGTGTACAATCCTCTAAGAGTACATAAGTATCATAAAGGTCGGGACTGGGCCCCATCATACCAATCAATACATGTCCTAATTATACTGACCAAATAAGCAACTTCGGAGCAAATGGAGCGCACCAATACCTTCGGCTGAGCTGATAGCCTACTTGGAGGACTCTCAACCTGTCTATCGGGACCTGCGGGCATGCAATGCAGCATCCCCAGGCAAAAGGGACGTTAGTACAAATAATGTACCTAGTATGTAAGGAATGAAAATTACTAAATAATAGACATGAGAGAAACATGGAGTAAAAGACTCAACATGTAAGTCTGAATAACTTTGTGAATTAAAATCGTTAATATTTATAATGTCATGCATATACGTATAAATGTCATACCATGCATAGGTATATGCGTACATAACATCATCAAGCCTCTAAGGGTATCCCATCATATCATATCGGCCACTGTGGGCAAAATCATCAACGTATACTAGCTGATCTGGTGGTGGTGCGTATATAACGCCGTAACATTTTCCCATATCCCATATACATATAATATACACTTATATAACGCCATCTGGTCATGGGTCAATGCACATGTATAAATGAATGCAATGCATAATGAAGTAAATCCGTAAGATCTTTTGGTATGTCACAAGATCAATATGCCTTCGATTTATATCATGAAATAAACATTATCAACTTACGTATTTTCTGAGACCCATGAACAGAAGATGTAATAATAAGATACATGGGAATTCAAGAACATAGGCACCTCTAATACTTCAATGAATAGAGTCATTTATGAAAGTTGTGCATTTGCTCATTTCGTTTGTATCGTATAAATCATGCCAAAAGGAAAGAAGGAATAGCCTTAACATACTTGAGCCGATTCTCTTGACTATCCCTCTAACACATGTCTTTTGCGAAAACATGTAACGGCAGATCGAAGTAGGGAAAATTTGTATGATATTCTTGAGCAAGATTGCACCGTACTCCCTTAGAATCGCAAATCTCACGTTTTATCGTATCATGAAGTTTCAAACAAATTGCTTGAACAACATCCGTAAGCTTAGCATCACCAAACAAATTATGTGAACTGCATCCATCAGCTTAGCAAACTTATCATCCAACGTTGCTGGTCTAATTCTAAAGTGGCAAGTATGCCATAACTTATTCTTATTCTCCAAGTTATATTACCAAATAAGATTCCCAACCAAGGTAATTATCCAAGAATTCTTACGTGTAAACAAGGCATCTTATGTCTTATGACTCATCATGCATATTGGTGTCACTTTGGCTTAGCTTAATGCCATGTGGCAGCCCCAAAAAAGATCCTTATCCAGTTAATCCTATTTAATACCATAATTGTCCCCATAATTAATCAATTATCCATATAATTAAGAATTATCTCAAATTATTTAAAATACTACTCACTTTTAACACACTTTATACATCTTATTATCATGGTCATGTGGTACCTTGTATGGCACTAGTCCATAAATACGGGGTATTATAGCTTGAACCGTATTTTATCTCAAAATTTCAAACTTCGACGAAACTCATTTCTTCGATTCACTTACCCTCTCATCTTCACGAATTTACTTATCTCTTGTTTGAAATAGCATAATGCTTATAACCTCAAAATAATCTCATTCCCGAGCTTACGTCAATTAACTTACGACGAAACTTTAATGTAAGAAAATACGGGATGTAACATCTCATTTCCGAGCTTTCATTAATTTACTTATGGCGTACTTTCACGTACGGAAAAAGGGGTGTAACATCATTCCCCCCTTTGGAACATTCGTCCTCGAATGTTGACTGATGCACTTATCATTATCATAACCTATAGCTCTTGTGAATACTTTAGTACTCTCCTTGCCATCTAAGGAACTGTTCTGTAAATAAATCCGAAGGCTAGGGCATTCCCCCCCCTTTGGCCTATTTCTCACACCACGACTTATGGTCAGAATGCTTCCAATCTCGCAATTGTTGCTACTTATATCATGCAGTTTGTACAACTTTGCCCTTGTATGAGTGCCTATGCTACTCTTCTCTCATTTTTCATCCATCTTTTAGCTAATCTCTAGGCCTCACTTTGTGAACGTATACAGAATTATGACAAGTTGTACCTCTGGCGTCTATGGTTTTACTACATCTAAGTAGGTCATACTATACCATAACTCTTACTTCGATTTATTGTTACTGGGGTCTGCTACCAAACTCCAGGTTACTCTCGTTACTTATCCCATATGTATAAATCTATGTCCTTTAATGCTTCCTCATTACTGTTCATCTTAAGAATGACGGCCTAATCTCATCTCATGCTTTGTAATTTATATTCATCCTTTGTTGATTCACCTCAATGTTGATCTACAATTTACCACTGATAAATTGAAACCTCTTACATAATCACTAGGGCTCACATTGGATCGAGGAACATTTGAAGTGATTTTCCTTATCCACATGGGGGCGATACCATACTTCTATAACCGTATTTCATAGCATCCCAATGTGATTCACCTTACGTGGGTATTTTAATCCTGTGTCGTTCGTGAAATCCCTTTTTTCAGATCATTACTCAATCGAAGGCCCCAGACATCATCCTTTATCTATCACAATTACACCCTTATTCTACTACCAAGGCAGCATTCCATCTTTTCTAGATGTTATTAGTCTTAGACTCCTTTGAGTTCATTCAGGTTATACTGAGCTTTCTATAACTTAGAGAACCCATTATCTCTCTTGTTTTCATGGGCTTAATCCCGAGAACTTATCAATTCTCGTCACCATCTCACTCACATTTTCTTATCCTTACTCTTGTCTTCCTAAAACCTTGTTGCTCTACCATACTTTAGCTTGAGACCTACACATATCTATTTATACTACTTGCAACCTTCCTTCAACTTGCTTGCACCATAGATTTCCTTATGTTATTCTGGAACATCAAGCGAGACATCACATCGTCTCTAACTCTTCTTTACTCTCTTGACTAGGCCTCTCGATACCTAGAAAACGTAGGCTGGAAGATATGCCACTGACGATGCCGCTACCATTCCTGGATACTGAATCCCAGTGCTTCTAGCCTTCTATCCGAAGTATGGACTATTCACAACCTTCTGTATTTGAGTATCTTGTACGTTGTTCATCTTTACTTTACTTACCTTAAAATCTCGATCTCTTTCATGACCTCCCTTCCACATAGGTATAATTCACGTCCAAAACATGAAGCTCTATTATATTACTTGCACCTCTGGTGCATACACAATCCGGTGGGAGCTTCATAGTAACTTCTTATAAGGCTGGTACTTTTCTAACTGGCTTTATCATAGAGCCGTTATAGAATATGGTTGTTGTACTATCTATCTTGTACCTCTGATATTTAAGAGTGATCCTGCGATGTTCTCAATCACGAGGTCTATAATTTTCTGGGTCCAATAATCAGACTCCTGATTTACTTGGTTGATGTAATTCTTTAGTGTCATCTTCCTTCTGATTAGACTTTATGTAGGCTTAAGCTATTTTCCGATTTGCGGCTTCTGGTATTAGTTATTACTTTATCCTTTCATGGGCGCTATGGAATATCCATGATACAATCTTCTAACAATTCAATTCGTTATCTATGACCTGGACTCAATTCTTTCTTTTAACTTATACCGGAGTCTTCTATGGCTGTATGATTGTCAACATATATGCTGCATGGATAATACTCCGAACTCTTAAGTGCGTTCATAACGTAACTAACTCTGGATCATTGATCGAACAATTCCTTTTGTTCCTTCTCAGCTTTCTTTAAACGTAAGCTATTACCTTTCCTGGTCGTTCTGCGCCCTTGTTACGTGCATACTAGCTTATCTTAGTTCCCACGCATGCCGGAGTTTTCGTGCAACTCATATGATCTCGAATATTACTTTTGGTTTCATTTCCCGCTCATTAGCCACGAAAGGTGCCACTTTCTTATGGAGTACATACAATGTTGTTGTGAGACTATTGTTACAAGAACATTTCCTCTTTAGGTCACTGTGCTTAGGTTGAAGCCTTCTTCCTTATTACCTCAGGTAGTCTTTCATTATAGTACTTAAGGACCCTATGACTCTTGTAAAGCTGGGAGCTTATTACATCGAATACTCGACGAAATTTTTCATGTCCTTCCTCGCCTATAATTATCCGTAGTTACTTATCTCCATGCCTTTGTGCTTGTAGGGTTGCTTCTGAACTGATATTTTGATTGTCTTCCCAGTGCCACACTTTTTTATTTCCGTAACACTCATACGGTACCTTTAACTACCCCGGCTCCTATCTGAATATTTCTCAAGTACTACAATGTCATAATTGCGGGGCTGAATTCACTATATTGGGTTTTACTATGTTTATCTTGCACAATCTACTGATTTTTCTGTAACCTCTTGTCTAGCCTTGACTAGGCTCTTCCTGAATCAACTACTAACTAGTCGTTGGCCCATTCTTATATCAATATTCCGCGTAATCTTTCTTGGGTTATTTCCTTTGTCTTAACTTGCATCTCGCACTGGCTCCTTATCTATCAATAACATCTCAGGCAGGAACCCTTACTTCCTATCCTTGACGTCGTGTTTGCATAATGTTCTGGAATCATAGCATATCTGTAGGATTTGAATAAGTGCAATCTCATCTCTTTTCTCATTATTTTATCGCATTCTTCCTTTACCATTCCATAGTTACTAGAACCACTTAAT
>AWOL01S0041739.1:18912-49323 GCA_000715115.1 Nicotiana otophora | reverse complement strand
CCAGGTTCACTCGGTTGAGCGCCGGTCGCGCTTCTTGAGGTTAGGGCGTGACCTGTAAGTCCTCGTATGGAGCCTTCTGGATACTAGACTGGTAGCTGTTGTTGTAGGAAAACTCTGCCAATGGTAGAAACTGGTCCCACAGACCAAATCAATAACACAGACTCTCAACATATCATCTAAGATCTGAATGGTCCACTCGGACTACCTGTTCGTCTGAGGGTGAAATGTAGTACACAGCTCCATCTTGGTGCCCAACTCACGCTACACCGCACTCCAAAAATATGATGTAAACTGAGTGCTTGGTCCGAGATGATAGACATCGACATACCATGCAGGCGGACAATCACTTTAAGTTAGATCTGAGCCAACTGCTCAGAAGTGTAGGAAGTCATGACCGGAATGAAATATACAGACTTGGTCAGTTTGTCCACAATGACCCACACAACATAAAATCTCCTCAAGGTCTAACCCAACCACGAAATCCATAGTGATACGTTCCCACTTCCAATCTAGTATATCTAACCTTAGAGGCAAACCACCCGATCTCTGATGCTCATACTTGACCTAATGATAGTTAAAACACCGTGCAACATGCCCAATAATATTTTTCTTCGTCCTTCTCCACTAATAATATTTCTTCAAATTACGATACATCTCCGTAGCACCTGGGTGAATAGAATACCAAAAACTGTGAGCCTCCTCAAGAATCAACTCCCTCAAACTATCCACCTTAGGAACATAGATCTGACCCTAAAGCCTTAATACCCCATCATCACCAATAGTCGCCTCTTTATCACCATGACATTGCACTGTGTCCTTAAGTACATGCTAGTAGGGATCATCATACTGACGAGCGTTGATGCACTCAAACAAGGACGACTATGATACAATACAAGCAAGAACCCTACTAGGCTCCAAAATATCCAACCTCACAAATTTGTTGGCCAAATCCAGAACATCCATAGCTAAAGGCCTCTCCATAGTTGGAATGAATGCCAAGCTTCCCATGCTCTCCGCCTTTCTACTCAAGGCATCTGCTACCACATTGGCCTTCCTCGGATGATAAAGAATAGTGATATCATAATCCTTCAATAGCTCCAGCCACCTTCGCTGCCTAAAATTCAAATCTTTCTGTTTAAATAGATGTTGGAGACTCTGATGATCCGTATACACCTCACAAGACACACAATATAAGTAATGCCTCCAAATCTTGAGCGCATGTTCAATATATGCTAACTACAAATCATGTACCGGGTAGTTCTTCTCATGGGGATTCAACTGGCATGATTCATAGGAAATCACCTTACCATCCTGCATCATCACACATCCAAGGCCAACCTTTGAAGCATCACAATAAACTGAGTATAACCCCAATCCTGAGGGCTATACCAAAGCTAGAGCAGTAGTCAAAGCAATCTTGAGCTTCTGAAAACTCTCCTCACACTCGCCAGACCATCTGAAAGGAGTGCTATTCTGAGTCAACTGAGTCAATAGGGCTAAAATAGATGAAAAACCCTCCACATACAAACAATAATACCCAACTAAGCCTAAGAAACTCCTGATCTCAGTAGCGGTAGAAGTTTTGAGCCAACTCTGGACTACTTCAATCTTCTTTGGATCCACCTTGATCACATCACTAGATACCACGTGGCCNCTAGACTGGTAGCTGTTGTTGTAGGAAAACTCTGCCAATGGTAGAAACTGGTCCCACAGACCAAATCAATAACACAGACTCTCAACATATCATCTAAGATCTGAATGGTCCACTCGGACTACCTGTTCGTCTGAGGGTGAAATGTAGTACACAGCTCCATCTTGGTGCCCAACTCACGCTACACCGCACTCCAAAAATATGATGTAAACTGAGTGCTTGGTCCGAGATGATAGACATCGACATACCATGCAGGCGGACAATCACTTTAAGTTAGATCTGAGCCAACTGCTCAGAAGTGTAGGAAGTCATGACCGGAATGAAATATACAGACTTGGTCAGTTTGTCCACAATGACCCACACAACATAAAATCTCCTCAAGGTCTAACCCAACCACGAAATCCATAGTGATACGTTCCCACTTCCAATCTAGTATATCTAACCTTAGAGGCAAACCACCCGATCTCTGATGCTCATACTTGACCTAATGATAGTT
This sequence comes from Nicotiana otophora, assembly GCA_000715115.1. Classification (NCBI taxonomy): domain Eukaryota; kingdom Viridiplantae; phylum Streptophyta; class Magnoliopsida; order Solanales; family Solanaceae; genus Nicotiana; species Nicotiana otophora. The sequence goes on along the minus strand of AWOL01S0041739.1, from coordinate 47,176 downwards.
AAAACACCGTGCAACATGCCCAATAATATTTTTCTTCGTCCTTCTCCACTAATAATATTTCTTCAAATTACGATACATCTCCGTAGCACCTGGGTGAATAGAATACCAAAAACTGTGAGCCTCCTCAAGAATCAACTCCCTCAAACTATCCACCTTAGGAACATAGATCTGACCCTAAAGCCTTAATACCCCATCATCACCAATAGTCGCCTCCTTATCACCATGACATTGCACTGTGTCCTTAAGTACATGCTAGTAGGGATCATCATACTGACGAGCGTTGATGCACTAAAACAAGGACGACTATGATACAATACAAGCAAGAACCCTACTAGGCTCCAAAATATCCAACCTCACAAATCTGTTGGCCAAATCCAGAACATCCATAGCTAAAGGCCTCTCCATAGTTGGAATGAATGCCAAGCTTTCCATGCTCTCCGCCTTTCTACTCAAGGCATCTGCTACCACATTGTCCTTCCTCGGATGATAAAGAATAGTGATATCATAATCCTTCAATAGCTCCAGCCACCTTCGCTGCCTAAAATTCAAATCTTTCTGTTTAAATAGATGTTGGAGACTCTGATGATCCGTATACACCTCACAAGACACACAATATAAGTAATGCCTCCAAATCTTGAGCGCATGTTCAATATATGCTAACTACAAATCATGTACCGGGTAGTTCTTCTCATGGGGATTCAACTGGCATGATTCATAGGAAATCACCTTACCATCCTGCATCATCACACATCCAAGGCCAACCTTTGAAGCATCACAATAAACTGAGTATAACCCCAATCCTGAGGGCTATACCAAAGCTAGAGCAGTAGTCAAAGCAATCTTGAGCTTCTGAAAACTCTCCTCACACTCGCCAGACCATCTGAAAGGAGTGCTATTCTGAGTCAACTGAGTCAATAGGGCTAAAATAGATGAAAAACCCTCCACATACAAACAATAATACCCAACTAAGCCTAAGAAACTCCTGATCTCAGTAGCGGTAGAAGTTTTGAGCCAACTCTGGACTACTTCAATCTTCTTTGGATCCACCTTGATCACATCACTAGATACCACGTGGCCCAAGAATGCCACTGAGTCCACCCAAAACTCACACTTGGAGAATTTAGAATACAACTTTTTCTACCTCAAAATCTAAAGCACAGTCCTCAAAGTTGTTTGTGCTACTTAGTACTACGGGAATATACCAAGATATGACCAATGAACACAATAACAAAAGAATCCAAGAAAGGTTGGAATGCACTGTTCATCAAATGCATGAAGGCTGCTAGGGGAATTAGTTAAACCAAAAGACATCACCAAAATCTCATAATGCCCATAGTGAGTCCTGAAAGCCATCTTAGGAATGTTCGAATCTCTGATCTTCAACTGGTGATACCCTGATCTCAAGTCAATCTTCGAAAACACCCTAGTACCTTGAAGCTAGTGAGATAAATCATCAATGCAAGGAAATGGATACTTGTTCTTGATAGTCACCTTGTTCAATTTGTTGTAGTCAATGCACATCCTCATCGATCCATCTTTCTTATTTATAAATAATACGGGTGCACCCCACGGTAATACACTAGGCCTGATGAACCCCTTATCCAGCAACTCTTGCAATTGGTCTTTCAATTCCTTCAACTCTGTCGGAGTCATATGATACGATGGAATAGATATGGGTTGAGTGCTCGACACCAAGTCAATACCAAAATTAATATCCCTATGGGGTGGGATGCCCCGCAGGTCTGCTGAAAATACATCTGAAAACACCCCCACTACCAGAATTGATTCAACAGTAGGAGTATCAGTACAAACATCTCTAACAAAGGCTTAGTACGCCAAAAACCCCTTCATAACCATCCACTGAGCCTTAAGAAATGAAACCATGCCTACTATAAATATGCCTAAGAGAACCTTTCCATTCAACCTTGGCAACCCCGGCATAGCCAACGTCATGGTCTTATCGTGACAATCAATAATAGCATAATACGGAGTTAACCAATCCATACCCAAAATCACATCAAAATCCACCATACTAAGCAACGGGAGATCAAACTAGCCTCATAGCCCTCAATGGTAGCCAAATAAGAACGATACACATGATCCACCGTAATAGAGTCACCAATATGTGTAGATACATGAACTGGAATATCAAGCGAACTATGAGGCAAATCCAAATGCGATGCAAAGTATGATGACACTAGGAATATGTAAAACCAAGATCAAATAGAACTGATGCATAATTTTTACAGAATGAAATAATACCTATAATAACTGCATAAGAAGCCTCCACCTCGGGTCTAGATAGAAAGGCATAACAACGGTCCTGACCTCCACCCGACTCACCTCCACCTCTAGGTCGCCCCATAACTACTTGAGCTACCCCTCTATAGCTGGTGGGGATGGTGGTGTAACATCTGGAACTGGAGTCACTACCTTAGAATCCTATTGTGATGCGCCTCTACCACGCCTGGGGAAATCTCTCTTGATATGCCCTATCTCTTTACACTCAAAACAATGTCGAGCAGAGAATGGTTGTTGAATTTGAGGCTGCCTCTGATACCCTAAGTGCCTACTGGACGGACGTTGGGATGAAAGAGTGTCGTAGGAACTCTGCGCTAGTAATGCACTGAATGAAGACTGAACTGGATCACCATGAGTGGCTGATAAGCTGAAGGTACTGGTCTGCTAGGATGCCCTCTCCCATAATGATCCCTATCATCAGACGAGGTATGACTACAACTGCCAGAATAACGGGGCCTCTTTCCCCCGTCACCATGGCCTCCCTGCTCTGACCCTGAATGCACTCAATCATGTGCGCTATGTCCACAACTTGAAGGAATGTAGTACCAGTCTCTGCCTCCCTGGCCATAGCAAACTGGATAACAAAATCCAACCCCTCAATGAACCTCTTCACCTTCTCAACCTCGATAGGGATAAGAAAGGTTGCATGACGAGATATATCTATTATTCTCCTCTCATACTCCATCATAGACATATGATCCTACTGAAGGTGCGATTCTTAGTCACACATCTCCTCCCTCTTCGGGAGGGGAATGAATTTTCTAAGAAGAGATGTGAAAAATGGCTCTATATGAGTGAAAGTGACCCTGCTAGCCTGATATGCGCATACGACTGCCACCACCTCTTGGTTGACCCCTTGAGTTGAAAAGTAGTGAAATTGACCCCATTAGACTCCACCAACCAAGATTTCGCAAAATCTACTGACAACCATCAGATTGGGTTGTGACAATAGCAAAGTTGTCTAAAACACAAATAGATAGAAAATATCAAAAGCAATAGGGACTGGGGAACCGTGAAATAGATCCAAGGGGTGCATCTCACCCTAAGTCTCTGTTCCTAAGGTTAATCAAGAAGCTCTGCTAGGACCTACCTGAGGATATACCTGAGGATATACACAAATATATATATGTAAAAGCGTAGTATGAGTATACCATAATCTGTACCTAGTAATTATCAAGTATAACTTCGAAGAAGTAGTAGCGAGGCTAGATATATCCCGATACTTACAACACAGATATATATAATAGAACTCAGAACTTAAATAGTAGATAACCTCATGTATAACAAGAATCAAAAGATATCAACAGTTGAAAGATGTTAAGCATGCTTAATTTTCCAGTACAAAAAGTAATCATAATGCTGCCCAGATATAGTATTAAAATATAGCATGCTCAAATAACGGAGTCGGGAAACCCAACTAGCAAATAAAGATATCAAGCAACAATTAGTAGTTAAATGAATACCCCTAAATGAGTCAAGTTTATGAATGAATGCTCAAATAGGTATAAGATTCATGTACCACGATACACAATCCATGTATCACCATAATTCGATACAAATCCATTTATCAACCCGGTACAAAATCTATGTACGGATCATGCTCACAGGACCCAAAGTAACATCGGTAATCACTTGAGTCCGGAGGAACAGATCCAAATCCAAGCACAAAGAGGAGCTTAATAACATTATTCATAAATCAATATCCGATCATCATGACTCGTGTGTCATAACTGTATATCATTTTCATGCTTTACCTTTCGTGCTAATATCCTTAGTCCAAATCAACTATCCTTATTCAAAACGTATACATATGCTCAAGAATTACAGATAAAAGGTGCACAAGGACTTAATAAAAATCATTTGTATATGTGCTCATGGAATCTCTATGTGACTACGGACTATTTAAGTAATCCAACATATCAAGGATAAGTTCTCATGCCTTCATAAATAATCATAAACCTAGGCATGATAATAAATAAGAGATCAAACGTAGTCACATAAGCCAAATAAATCATGAATCAAATGAGCATATAGTCAAAACAAAGCATATAATATTTCAACTCTACCATGTCAAGATATAAACTTGATAAGTGCATATACGCTTGCCACCACATATATACACCAACTCCAATACCTTAAACACATAGCAATCAAGTTAAATCCTAAGGGTTTCCTTCTTAACAAGGTTAGCCAAGAGACTTACCTCCGCCCGGTGGACTTTAACCTTCCAAAATAGCCTTTCCTCTCAAATCAACCTCCGAACGAGTCGAATATAGCCAAAAACAACTCAATAACATCAAATAAAACCATAGGAATCAATTCCAAACACTAAATTTTGAATCTTTAATCAAATCTCCAAAAGTCAACCCGGGTCCACACGGTCAAAACCTGAGTCAATATGTAGATCCCGACTACCCATAACCCATGAGTCCATATATGTTATTAGATTTCAAAACTGAGTCCAAATCAACTCCCAAATCACTAATTTACAATCTTCAAAATTTGAGTCAAAACCCCCAAATGTCTCTTCCAAATATCTAAATCTATGTGTAACAATCCATGGGAAAATAAGAGGTAATATCAAAATAATGTAGAAATCACTTACCCTCAAAGTGTTTGATAAAATTCTCCCCAAATATCGCCGCTAGCCACGCTCCAAAACTCAAAATAATGAAAAATGCTCAAACCCTCGAAATATACCTTCTGGCCAGCAATTTCCGCATTTGGGGACAATACTGTCGCTTCTGCGGTCAAATCCTCACTTCTGCAAGGTCACTTAAGTTCTCGACCACTCGCACCCGCAGAGCTTCACTCCGCTTCTGTGATCCCTTAGAGAGGCGACAAAATTCCGCTTCTGTGCAAACTCTCCAAGCCTGCCTGCCTTCGCTTCTGCGTGCAATACGTCAACATCTGTGGCCTTGTAAATGCATAAGACCTTTGCATCTACAAAACCTTCCAATCCCATTCGACCCTCATATCTCCAGATCTTTGTCCACTTCTACGGACTCGCACCTGTGCACAAAACCTCACAGTTGCAACAAACCAACACCAGAATTTCCAGCCGACATCAAATTGATCTGAAACCCGTCTGAAACACACCCGAGTCCCCGGGAACCCTGTCCAATCATACCAACAAGTCCTAATAATTTCCCCAAAACTATCCAAAGGCTCAAGACACTGAAATTAACATCAAAACTAAGAATCGATAATCAAAAAACAAGTTGAACTTCTCTTAAGTTCATTAGATTCCAACTTTGAAGCATGCATCCGATTCAAGCCAAACCAATCCGGATTGCAACCAAAATTTTCACACAAGTTCCAAATGGCATAACGAACCTATACTAGGTTCCAAAATAACAATCTGAATTCAATATCATCAAAGCCAACCCCCGGTCAAACCTATGAACACTCCAATCTACCAATTACCAACTTTCGGTAAATAGAGCCAAAACATCCTAAGAACCTCCAAATCCAATTCCGAACATACGCCTAAGTCCAAAATCACTATACGAACCTAATGGTACCATAAAAACACCAATCTAAGGTTGTTTACATAAAATTGAAACCATGGTAAACCCTTATAACTTAGGCTTCCAAAATAAGACTAAGTGTGTCAATTCACTCTCAAACATTCCCAAAGCCAAACCAACCACCCCCACGAGTGTCAAATACACAAAATGACCGACTGGGTAGTTACATTCTCCCCCTCTTAAACAAATTTTCGACCTTGAATGAGTTTAGAAACATAACAGGAATGCCAAAAAGATGAGGATATCTGCTCCACATATCATGCTTGATATCCCCAGTCGCTTCCTCGATTGGTTGACCTCTCCACTGAACCTTCACTGATGTAATATCCTTTGACCGCAACTTCTTAACCTTCCTATCCAAAATGACCATTGATTCTTCCTCATAAGCCAAGTTCCCATCCAACTGCACCAAATTGAAATATAACATATGTGATTGATCCTCATGGTACTTTCAAAGCACGGAAACACAAAATACCATATGAACTCCCAACAAGCTGGGTGGCAAAGCAAGACTGTAAGCCACCTCACTCACTCTCTCTCCAAAACCTCAAATGGGCCAATGTACCGAGGTCTCAACTTTCCCTTCCTCCCAAACCTCATCATACCCTTCATAAGCGAAACTCTAATAAGAATCCTTCCTATCAGTATAACTCTTCTGCCTGGACTGTGTTGTATGAAGCCGCTCCTGAATCAACTGCACCTTCTCCAAACATTACGAACCATGTCGGTTCCCAAAAACTTAGCCTCCCCTAGCTCAAACCAACCAACCGTAGAACGACACGCCTCACATGTAATGTAAGGCCACGTAAAATGTTTCCTAAAAACTCGGATTCCATGATGCCAAAGTAGGCGTAGAGGTTAATAATAGTAGAAATTATTTTCTTGGATTGAACAGTGTGCTAGGGAGTTGAAAGAAAATATTGGGCAGAAATAGGCATTTCTGCGGCCGCAGAACCACTTTGCGGACCGCAGACTGGTCACAGAGTGGGGCAGTTTTCTGGGCATTGTTTATGACAATTTCACGGCCATTATGTGACCACATAACCATTTCACGGGCCGCACTCTTGTCGCATATCCCTCTTTAAGATTTTTCGAAGGGAGGTTCTGCGGTGCACTTTGCGATTGTAGAACCGTTTTGCGGTGCATTATGCAACCGCAGAACGGGTCTGCGGGCTGCATAGTGACCGCAGACTAGTTCGATTTCTTTCCAGTTCTGGCACCCATTTTTGCGGTCATTTAGTGGACCGCATAACCACTATGTGGTCGCATATGCGACCGCAAAACCTGTTCTGAATCTTCAAAAACCCGACCCTATTCCGTTAAAACACCTACCTTGGACCATTGTGATCATATTTTCTGATATTTTTAGAGTGAGAGAGAGGGTCCTAGAGGGAGGAAGTGATATTCATCAAATTGCATTTAAAACCTTGAAGATTATCAAGAGAGGCACCTAGGTCTTCTTCCTAAGAGGTACGATCCTATCATCCAAACTCTTAATTTCAAAATGTAACTAGAAAGGGCCATTAGTAAGGTAATTCATGGGGATGGGAGTGCTTACCTTGCATGCATGTATCCTTGAAATATGTGGGAAGATTGTGAGGTAACAATGATAGAGAATGGGTTGGGGAATGATGGAATCTTCCGCAAAAAGGGCCTTAAAATATTGATGCACGCCTAGTGTTTGATAATATGCTCAAATGAGCTAAAACCATGTTCATCTTTCTAATTTTGGTTCAATTTTGTTATATCGCTAAAATAGATTGAAGTTGCTAATATTCCGGAACATCTTAGAGTTTTAAGAAGATCAATTGAGGTATGCTGGCTAAACCCCCTTCTTCTTAGAATCAAATCCCACGGTGTTCGTGGAAAGTCCCAAATTGATCATTATAGAATTGGCTATTCCTAATGTGGTTGTGTTGAAGCATGTATGTTCAATATTTATTCTAAATGCTTCATCATGTCATCTTGTCATTTGAGGATATGTTCAAAATGTGGAATATGTGTTAGAAATGTTAAGACTTCATGTCAAGATCGAAATAAAGGTTGTTATGCCAAATTGTATGAAAAGCCTCTATGTGCCTAAGATGCCCAAATTGCTCATATGTGAATTTAATATCTTGAATGGGAAGCCTTATTATTGTTAATAGTGATAATGATATTTGGATGTGGAAAAAGGGAACTGGAATTATGAAATACGGCCAAGTGCCAAGAATGACTTTATAATTGTGGCCATTAGTGCCAATAAATTAAAAAGATATGAAAGATGTATGATGTGAACTGATTGACTAGAAAAGGTAACGTCTTGGGTGAGATGGCCTAGCCGATTGGGCCGTGATCGGACGCCATGCCGCACACATGATGGTACTATGCTAGAAATTATAACAAAATTGTGGTAATGTCTCAAATGAGACGACCTAGCCGATCGGGTCGAGATCGGACTTCGTGCAAGAATACAGAGGTACTGTGAATTGTGGAATATCGGTACTAAAGATCACCCAACCTAATAATATGAAAATTGACTTGAAAACGTATATGATCCTTAACTTGTTGTTCTAATATTATTTGAAGCCCTTATTGAATTCTTGACTGTTCTTCTTGTATTATTATTCATTCTATTGAGTTGGTGTTTAGCTATACATACTAGTGCTATTCGTCGGTACTAACGTCCCTTTTATTGAGGCGCTGCATCTTTAAATGGATGTAGGTGGTTACATAGCAGACAGTATTGATCACAGATAGTGTTGTATATTCTTCTCAGCGGACTCGGTGAGCCCCATTTCATTCCGGGGTCATGTAATATACCTTTTGTTTATATTATGGTCACTTTTGAGGTATAGCCGGGGACTTATTGCCGGCACCATCTTTACTCTCTTTTGTATCTTTAAAGGCTCCGTATACACTATGTTGGTTGTATATGGGTGTTGGGAATGTTAAATAAGTATATGTTGTGTTTGAGCACTTGTTCCACTCAGACTATAAGAATCTGTGTATTTTGAGACTAAAAGGTACAATGACTAATGAAATGATTTAGGATTGTATGAATGAGCTTCCTACTGTATAATTAATGAAATCACGTCTTTTCTTGATCATGGGTGAATTGGGTAGAAAGTATCTAACAAGCTTGCTCGGCCAGGTTCACTCGGTTGAGCGCCGGTCGCGCTTCTTGAGGTTAGGGCGTGACATGTATGTCCTCGTATGGATCCTTCTGGATACTAGACTGGTAGCTGTTGTTGTAGGAAAACTCTGCCAATGGTAGAAACTGGTCCCACAGACCAAATCAATAACACAGACTCTCAACATATCATCTAAGATCTGAATGGTCCACGCGGACTACCCGTTCGTCTGAGGGTGAAATGTAGTACACAGCTCCATCTTGGTGCCCAACTCACGCTACACCGCACTCCAAAAATATTATGTAAACTGAGTGCTTGGTCCGAGATGATAGACATTGATACACCATGCGGGCGGACAATCACTTTAAGATAGATCTGAGCCAACTGCTCAGAAGTGTAGGAAGTCATGACCGGAATGAAATATACAGACTTGGTCAGTTTGTCCACAATGACCCACACAACATCAAATCTCCTCAAGGTCTAACCCAACCATGAAATCCATAGTGATACGTTCCCACTTCCACTCTAGTATATCTAACCTTAGAGGCAAACCACCCGATCTCTGATGCTCATACTTGACCTAATGATAGTTAAAACACCGTGCAACATGCCCAACAATATTTGTCTTCGTCCTTCTCCACTAATAATATTTCTTCAAATTACGATACATCTCCGTAGCACCTGGGTGAATAGAATACCAAAAACTGTGAGCCTCCTCAAGAATCAACTCCCTCAAACTATCCACCTTAGGAACATAGATCCGACCCTAAAGCCTTAATACCCCATCATCACCAATAGTCGCCTCCTTATCACCATGACATTGCACCGTGTCCTTAAGTACATGCTAGTAGGGATCATCATACTGACGAGCGTTGATGCACTAAAACAAGGACGACTATGATACAATACAAGCAAGAACTCTACTAGGCTCCAAAATATCCAACCTCACAAATCTGTTGGCCAAATCCAGAACATCCATAGCTAAAGGCCTCTCCATAGTTGGAATGAATGCCAAGCTTTCCATGCTCTCCGCCTTTCTACTCAAGGCATCTGCTACCACATTGTCCTTCCTCGGATGATAAAGAATAGTGATATCATAATCCTTCAATAGCTCCAGCCACCTTCGCTGCCTAAAATTCAAATCTTTCTGTTTAAATAGATGTTGGAGACTCTGATGATCCGTATACACCTCACAAGACACACAATATAAGTAATGCCTCCAAATCTTGAGCGCATGTTCAATATATGCTAACTACAAATCATGTACCGGGTAGTTCTTCTCATGGGGATTCAACTGGCATGATTCATAGGAAATCACCTTACCATCCTGCATCATCACACATCCAAGGCCAACCTTTGAAGCATCACAATAAACTGAGTATAACCCCAATCCTGAGGGCTATACCAAAGCTAGAGCAGTAGTCAAAGCAATCTTGAGCTTCTGAAAACTCTCCTCACACTCGCCAGACCATCTGAAAGGAGTGCTATTCTGAGTCAACTGAGTCAATAGGGCTAAAATAGATGAAAAACCCTCCACATACAAACAATAATACCCAACTAAGCCTAAGAAACTCCTGATCTCAGTAGCGGTAGAAGTTTTGAGCCAACTCTGGACTACTTCAATCTTCTTTGGATCCACCTTGATCACATCACTAGATACCACGTGGCCCAAGAATGCCACTGAGTCCACCCAAAACTCACACTTGGAGAATTTAGAATACAACTTTTTCTACCTCAAAATCTAAAGCACAGTCCTCAAAGTTGTTTGTGCTACTTAGTACTACGGGAATATACCAAGATATGACCAATGAACACAATAACAAAAGAATCCAAGAAAGGTTGGAATGCACTGTTCATCAAATGCATGAAGGCTGCTAGGGGAATTAGTTAAACCAAAAGACATCACCAAAATCTCATAATGCCCATAGTGAGTCCTGAAAGCCATCTTAGGAATGTTCGAATCTCTGATCTTCAACTGGTGATACCCTGATCTCAAGTCAATCTTCGAAAACACCCTAGTACCTTGAAGCTAGTGAGATAAATCATCAATGCAAGGAAATGGATACTTGTTCTTGATAGTCACCTTGTTCAATTTGTTGTAGTCAATTCACATCCTCATCGATCCATCTTTCTTATTTATAAATAATACGGGTGCACCCCACGGTAATACACTAGGCCTGATGAACCCCTTATCCAGCAACTCTTGCAATTGGTCTTTCAATTCCTTCAACTCTGTCGGAGTCATGTGATACGATGGAATAGATATGGGTTGAGTGCTCGACACCAAGTCAATACCAAAATTAATATCCCTATGGGGTAGGATGCCCCGTAGGTCTGCTGAAAATACATCTGAAAACACCCCCACTACCAGAATTGACTCAATAGTAGGAGTATCAGTACAAACATCTCTAACAAAGGCTTAGTACGCCAAAAACCCCTTCATAACCATCCACTGAGCCTTCAGAAATGAAACCATGCCTACTATAAATATGCCTAAGAGAACCTTTCCATTCAACCTTGGCAACCCCGGCACAGCCAACGTCATGGTCTTATCGTGACAATCAATAATAGCATAATACGGAGTTAACCAATCCATACCCAAAATCACATCAAAATCCACCATACTAAGCAACGGGAGATCAAACTAGCCTCATAGCCCTCAATGGTAGCCAAATAAGAACGATACACATGATCCACCGTAATAGAGTCACCAATATGTGTAGATACATGAACTGGAATATCAAGCGAACTATGAGGCAAATCCAAATGCGATGCAAAGTATGATGACACAAGGAATATGTAAAACCAAGATCAAATAGAACTGATGCATAATTTTTACAGAATGAAATAATACCTATAATAACTGCATAAGAAGCCTCCACCTCGGGTCTTGATAGAAAGGCATAACAACGGTCCTGACCTCCACCCGACTCACCTCCACCTCTAGGTCGCCCCATAACTACTTGAGCTACCCCTCTATAGCTGGTGGGGATGGTGGTGTAACATCTGGAACTGGAGTCACTACCTGAGAATCCTATTGTGATGCGCCTCTACCACGCCTGGGGAAATCTCTCTTGATATGCCCTATCTCTTTACACTCAAAACAATGTCGAGCAGAGAATGGTTGTTGAATTTGAGGCTGCCTCTGATACCCTAAGTGCCTACTGGACGGACGTTGGGATGAAAGAGTGTCGTAGGAACTCTGCGCTAGTAATGCACTGAATGAAGACTGAACTGGATCACCATGAGTGGCTGATAAGCTGAAGGTACTGGTCTGCTAGGATGCCCTCTCCCATAATGATCCCTATCGTCAGACGAGGTATCACTAAAACTGCCAGAATGCCGGGGCCTCTTTCCCCCGTCACCATGGCCTCCCTGCTCTGACCCTGAATGCACGCAATCATGTGCGCTATGTCCACAACTTGAAGGAATGTAGTACCAGTCTCTGCCTCCCTGGCCATAGCAAACTGGATAACAAAATCCAACCCCTCAATGAACCTCTTCACCTTCTCAACCTCGATAGGGATAAGAAAGGTTGCATGACGAGATATATCTATTATTCTCCTCTCATACTCCATCATAGACATATGATCATGCTGAAGGTGCTCAAACTGGTCACACATCTCCTCCCTCTTCGGGAGGGGAATGAATTTTCTAAGAAGAGATGTGAAAATGGCTCTATATAAGTGGAAGTGACCCTGCTAGCCTGATATGCGCATATGACTGCCACCACCTCTTGGCTGGCCCCTTGAGTTGAAAAGTAGTGAAATTGACCCCATTAGACTCCACCAACCAAGATTTCTCAAAATCTACTGACAACCATCTAAGAAATCATGTGCATCTGCCAAAGGATCACCATCCAAATATGGAGGACCCATATTCTTGAACTGGTCAAACCTCTTTTGCTCCTCCTTAGACATAGTAGCCTCTATTACTGGCCTAACAGCAACCACTGGAGGATGTCCCCCAATCGGTACTACTCCTAGCATCTGATAAATAGCAGCAACTTGCTTAATAGTGTGAGTAGCAGGAGTCTGTTCCCCTCCCATTTCCTGAGAAGTAGTCGGCGCCACAGGAAGTACTCTGGTCTGTGCCAAACCCTCCACAAGACCAACCAAACTAACAAAAGCATCCTGAAGTACTAGGGTAGCAATAAACCCTTCTGAGACCATAAATGGTCCAAATGGACCGCCCTAATAAAAAACATGCTCCTCAATCGGAGCTACTGGTGGATCCACAATGGCTGCCATAGCATGGGCTCTAATTGCAGCGCGGGCTACACCCCTGCCTCTGCCTCGGCCATGGCCTCTCATAACCCTAGCCTGAGGTGTTGGCGCCTGCCCAACTACTCCCGATGAATGTGTTCTCACCATCTATGAGAGAATAGAAAGACAAGGATTCAAACTTCAGATCAATATGACAGCATGATAAAGAAGGAAAGAAATGGAATTTCCCTAACATCCTGTAGCCTCTCGGAGATAAGTGTAGACGTCTCCATATCAATCCACAAGACGCTACTAGACTTGCTCGTGATTCGTGAAACCAACATAATCTAGAGCTATTATACCAACTCATCACGACCCAAAATTTCACCATGAGGCAGTGATGGCGCCTCACCATACTTGCTAAGCAAGCCAACTCATAATCCACAAAATAAAGTCCATTTCCTTTGATTAACAGTGTTATATCATAAATAAAGATAGTAATAATCAAAAATAGTAACAATATCTGATATAGTCATGACACAGCCTAAACGGCTAATACAGTAAAACTCCCAAGACTAGGTAGCACAAGTACACGAGTAACTACTAAAATAGAATGTCTGTATACATTAGCAAAGTTGTCTGAAATATAAATAGTCAAAAAAATAGCAAAAGGGACAAGGACTCGGGAACTGCAAAATGGATCCAAGGAGTTCAGCTCACCCTAAGTCTCTGTGCGGTCACCTAAGCTTAGACAAGAAGCTCTACTAGGACCCACCTGAGGATCTGCATAACAATGATGGGCAAAAAGCATAGTATGAGTATACCATAATCGGTACACAGTAAGTATCAAGTCTAACTATGAAGAAGTTGTGGCGAGGCTAGATATATCCGAATACTTAGAATACACATATATATAATAGAACTCAAAACTGAAATAGTAGATAACGTTATGAATAACAAGAATCAAAAGATAACAACAGTTGAAAGATGTTAAGCACGATTTTCCAGTACAAGAAATAATCATAACACTACCAAGATATAGTATTAAAAGATAGCACACTCAAATAACGGAATGGAGGCTCCCAACTAGCATATAAATATATCATGCAATAATTAGAAGTTAAACAAATACTCCTAAATGAATCAAAAATATGAATGCTTGCTCAAATCCAAATCCAAGCACAAAGAGGATCCAAATCCAAGCGCAAAGAGGAGCTTAATAGCATCACTCATAAATCAATATCCAATCATCATGTCCCGTGTGCCATAATTAAATCGTGCCAAAATCCTCATTCCAAATCAAGTATCCTTATTCAAAATGTATACATATGCTCAAGAATTACAGATAAAAGTGTGCACAAGGACTTAATAAAAATCATATGGATATGTGCTCATGGAATCTCTATCTGACTACAGATAATTTAAGTAATTCAACATATCAAGGATAAGTTCTCATGCATTCATACATAATCATAAACCTAGTCATAATTTCTAACATGAATAAGAGAGAAAAAGTAGTCACATAAGCCAAACAAATCATGAATCAAATGAGCACATAGTCAAAACAAGGCATATAATTTTCCAATTCTACCCCAGTCATGATATAAACTTAGTAAGTGCATATACGCTCGCCACCACATATATACACCACCCCTAATACCTTAAACACATAGCAAGCAAGTCAAATCCAAGGGAGACCCTCTTAACAAGGTTAGTCAAGAGACTTACCTTCGTCTAGTAGACTTTAACCTTCCAAATAGCCTATCCTCTCAAATCAACCTCCGAACGAGTCGAATATAGTTAAATACAACTAATAACATCAAACAAAGCCATAGGAATTAATTCCAAACAATACAGTTTGAATCTTTAATTAAATCCCCAAAAGTCAACAAAAGTAAACCCGGATCAACACGATCAAAACCCGAGTCAAGGGATAGATACCGATTATCCATAACACCATGAGTCCAAATATGTGATTAGATTCAAAAATCGAGTCCAACTCAACTCCCAAATCCCCAATTTACACTCTCAAATATTGTAGTAAAAACCCCCAAATTTGTCTTTCAAATATCATAATCTATATGTAAAAATCCATGGGGAAACAAGATGTAATATCAAAGTCATGTAGAAATCATTACTCTTAATATGGTGATGAAATTCTTCCTAAAAATTGCCTCTAGATGAGCTCCAAAACTCAAAATAATGAACAATGCTCAAACCCTCGAAATATACCTTCTGCCTAGCGAATTTTGCATATGCGGACAAATCTATCGCTTTTGTGACACTGCTTCAGCGGTAAAATCCTCTCTTATGCAAGGTCACTCCAGACCACTCGCTCATGCGGAGCTTCACTTCGTTTCTGAGATCTCGAGGTGCGACAAAATCTCGCTTCTGTGCAAACTCCCCAAGCCTGCCTGCCTTCGCTTCTGCGTGCAATACGTACGCATATGCAGCCTCGTATATGTGCAAGACCTACGCATCTACGGACCTTCCAATTCTAGTTGTCCCTCGCATTTTTGTACCCCTGTCCAATTCTGCGGACTCGCACTGGTGCACAAAACCCCGTAGGTGCGGCATACCAGCACCCGAACTGCCAATCAATATCAAATTGATCCAAAACACACCCTCCGGGACCCCCGTCCAATCATACCAACTAGTCCTAATACCTTCCCCAAAATATTCAAAGGCTCAAAACACTGAAATTAATATCAAAACTAATAATTGATGATCAAAACCCAAGTTTAACTTCTCTTAGGTTCATTAGCTTCCAACTTCAAACCACGCATTCAATTCAAGCCTAACCAATCCGACTTCTAACCAAACTTTGCACATAAGTTCCAAATGACATAAAGAACCTATACGAAGTTCTGGAACAACAATATGATTTCTATATTATCAAAGTCCACCCCCGGTGAAGCCTATGAACTCTCCAATCCTGCTAATTACCAACTTTCGGCAAATAGAGCAAAAACATCCTAGGAATCTCTAAATTCATTTCCGAACATAAGCCTATATCCAAAGTTATCATATAAACCTATTAGAACCATCATAATACCAATCCGAGGTCATTTACACAAAAGTCAAACATTGATCAACTTTATAACTTAGGCTTCTAAAATGAGACTCAGTGTCTCAATTCACTCTCAAACATTCTCAAAGCCAAACCAACCACCCTCGCTAGTTAGAAAAACTACAAACATACACACGGGAAGCATTAAGTTGGTGTACGGGGCTCAAATATACAAAACGACTGGCCGAGTCATTACAGGACTGCTTACTTCCTTGATTATATTGTGGGAGCACATGAATTCACAATGGATAGATAACGTTATTAGACTTCTCTGTTAGATTGAGTAGTGAAACCTTAGATGCATTGTAACATTGAGTTAGTTTTTGAGATAACAATTGTTATGATTATGTTGTTCATGCTTTGAATATTTTGACATGTGGCATATGTTTGGGAAGTGTGTGTTGATTGTATATGCTAGAGATTAATTATTGCTATTAACCATGATCATGGGTGTAGTGTATTTTTAATGTGTGGCTTGTTAGGTATTTGAAGAGGAAGTATTTAGTTGGTTGACTTGAGGGTGACTAGCATTTAAGTATATGGTATTGATGTCGGTCTATAATTCAATATTTTACGACGTTACTCGCCTTACTTGTTTGTTGTATTGATAATAATTTGTGCGGCATTTGAGGTTAATTAATTTGGTTTTATGTGTAGGAATACATGGACGTGAAGTGGAGAAAAGCTTCACAAAATGGTACCTATAAGCTACAAAATAGCGCACAAAAAGAAGACATTACAAGGCATTGAAAAGTCAGCGTCCAAAACAGTACAAGGCCATGCAAATTCACAACCTTAGATAGCGCAAGGCATTGTACAGCGCAATGAAGTTGGCGCCCCTGATAGCACAAGGCATTGTAGCTTTGGTGCCTCCGATGGTGCCTTTGATGGAACCTCTGATGGCGCCCCGCGCTGACAAGGTCTATATGAGCCACTTTTGTTTCCTCCTCAGTTTTGGATGTGCACATTTTAGCCTTACCTTATAAATACCTCATAAAATTAGTTTACAGAGGGGGGACATTATTTTGGAGGCACAGGACAGCCAGAAGAATTGCAAGCCCCGGATAATGATTTTAATTATTAACGTCATTGTTAGCATGACTATGGGTTGCTAATTTTATTATCTAAAATTTGCTTGAACATTTGGAGTATGAATTCTTATTTACATTCTAACATAATTTTGGCTTTGCATTTCCCTACTTGTTCAACTACGTACTTATTTTAGTTAATTGAAAAGCTCTCAATTGACTGTACCTGTTTACTATGTCATGCTTGAGAAAGAATGCATATACGTTGTTGTTGAGCAATATTACTCTCAAGGTATATGAGAGATCAATATTGCGATTTTAAAGTGAGATTAGAGATAACGAAGTTTTGGTGTGGTCTTAGTGAAGTGTGAGAAATTATCAGCTGGTATAGTTCGAGAGAATATGACTAGAACATTATTGTAGTTGTTCGAGAGAGAATTACAATAAGTCGAGTGCTTATGATCGGTAGAGAAAACTTAGGCAAACTTGTAGGAGACATAACGGATGGATTCTGACAATTGGGAAAATTATAACTCTAGGCTTGTCAAATCTTATCTCCAACCTTTAGTATCTTTAGTTAATAATTTTACTGCTTTAATATTTGTTAGTTAATTAGTTAGGAACAAAAATCCTAATCTTATTACACGGAAAATTGTTCGAACTTGTCTTCTTAGTGATAATGAATAGTTGTAGCTAAACCTTAGTTCTCTATAGGATTCGACTTCGAACTCTTAGACCGGATTATATCTACCGCGACTGCTTAGTCTTAAATAAGATATAGTTGGGCGTGATCACAACTTGAGAGAAAATGATGGATAGAGAGATAATGATCCTTCTAATTAAAAGCGTATTAGAGCCTATTTAGTTTCCGCATACAAACTCACTTTAAAACCAATAATCTCTTATATAGTCACCCTATTTAGATTCATTTCAATTCCACTTTCGTTCTATATTCTTTATATTTCTATTGATATATAAATTTCTACAAGATTAAAAGACTCATAGATAATACCGGATCGAAAGTAACATATTAACATGACTAAACTTCAACCTAAAATAATTGGTAGGAGTATAACATACATGGATCTTTCTTTTCTATTATGTCTTATCTTTCGCTAAGACGCAAAGATTCCAGGACATTGTCAATCCTATGAGACAACTTCTACTTATGTAATTTTGGGTCTAATTATCCTCTTTTAACACAATCAATCACTATGCTTTCTTACCTATCCACTGATGCCTCTAGAGGTCGATGTAGGTCAAAGTTGGTCATTTGCTTTATCATTTTTATTTGTTGTCATCTTAAATTGCTTCATAAAAAGTGAAGTATAATAGAAATAATTGCAATATTTGAAACTATCAAACTCCAGATTAGTTTTTATTGCCCATATCGTTACTTGTGAATGTCACTGGGGATGTTGTTGCCCTGACAGGGATAATTAGATGACAGATATTTGTTAGGCATGTATGCTAAGAAGTCGTCTCACCTTGAGCATCTTTTGTTCTATCTTTTTTAATTCTTTGGAATGCGAACCTAAACTTAAAATGACAAGGTGTCCTTAATCTTGGAATGTGCTGTCTTTGACTTGGTACAATTCAAAACTCTAATCAACTTTGATTCTTAATGAACATTAATTGTGTGTCACCTACACTTACATGTCCTTCTTTATTAATTGCTTATAAAAGCAAGTCAACTCAAGTCGGGTTATGACTTTTCAAATAAAGGAACAGAGTATGAGAAATGTTAAAGTAATTATAAGTCCTTAAACGAGGACATTTATTTTTTTTCTTGTATAGCCAAAAAGAACTTCTCTTTCACCCTAGGCCTACTAGGACATTGGGGAAAACGTGTTCAAGTGACATCAAACCATTAGGTCGAGAAAAGAGACTTGAGATTAACTATTAGGTGAAGTAACAAGAAAAGGATATATTAAACATAATGTATACGACCAAAATCGAGCTCGCCTGCGACATGGTAGATCAGGCTCAAAACGTGTCAATAAAGGGATGAAGATCGATCCCAAATTCTACCGGGTTAGAACCCGGGGGCAGAACGCCTACCTTCGAAGAATATCGAAATCGTGATCCTGGAATCGGTCCTAGCCTCGAACTAGTTCGAAGAAACATTGTTAGCATAACCAACAAAAGGCCGAAATATACGTGACTGGTCGGATATTACGGCGGGAATCACGGCACGTATCGATAAAGGATCGTTAATCAGTAAATCAAGAGATTTATTTACCGTTTATAGAATTGTACCTAAAGAAGACTCATCTACTATATAAAGGGGGTCTGATAATTCATAGAACACATTGTAACACGCACTAAAAAGCAATATATTATTATTTTTCTCTTTAAGCTCTTATTCACCTGTATCTCAAGACCGTTCGAAGTACATCCGGTTCGAGGGTGACTGGTCTTCCAAGACTGAAATTGTCCAATTCGTGTGGTTTGAATTTACTTTATCGTTATTTATTTCAATTGCAATTCAATTTATTATTTTGTATCAAATTAATCTGCATATCCTTAAAACCACTTACAAATTCAATTGTTATCCAATTTTGAGGGTAAACAGTTTGGCACCCACTGTGGGGCTAAGGATAATAGTGGTTATTTGATACAAATTTCCATAACATACACTACTTTACACTTGTTCTTTGAAGTGTCTCTAATTTCAAGTTAAAGCTCAAAATGTCAAACTCTCAGTCGGCACCCTTACATGTTAACAATGAGTCAGGCCATTACGGTGAAAATAACAATATAGTGCCCAGCGGCGAGATACCACATGTTGATCCCATCTGAATTTCGATCACTGACTCGATTGACGCAACCTTGCATGTGGCCATCAACGCAAATTTTCCTACCGACCCCGAGAATAGCGTCTGTGGCGAAGCCCAATCAGCAACCCGAAATACACAAGACGTTGGAGGGGACGGGATCAATTTACGGGTGATTTTCAAAATATTGAAGGCTCAACAGGCAGCGATAGCCCAATTGCAAAACCAAAGCCGCGTGCCGAGCAGAATTGAGCCAAATCCATCCCGGGAAGTCACCCGCAGAAACGAATTGGTCGTAGAGAGGCCGAATGAAAGTGAACCAGGGACTAACCCCGAGATCATAAAGATGCTTGAGGAACTGACAAAACGGTTAGAATCAGGGGAGAAAAAAATTGAAGCTAATGACAAAAAGGTGAAAACCTACAATTCCAGGGTCGACCAAATCCCAGGAGCACTGCCGATATTGAAAGTCCTGGATTCCAAGAAGTTCGTTCAAAAATCTTTTCCTCCAAGCGCGGCTCCAAAGCCAATCCCTAAGAATTTTCGCATGCCCGAGATTCCTAAGTACAAAGGAAGGAATGACCGATCCAAATGAGCATGTGACCTCCTACACATGTGCCATCAAAGGGAATAACTTGGAGGATGATGAGATCGAGTCTGTATTGTTGAAAAGGTTCGGGGAGACCCTATCGAAGGGAGCTATGATATGGTATCACAACTTACCTCCTAATTTTATTGACTCGTTCGCTATGCTTGCAAATTCCTTCGTAAAAGCACACACTGCGGCTATTAAGGTCGAGACCAGGAAGTCAGACCTTTTCAAAGTAAAATAGAAGGATAATGATATGCTCAGAGAATTCTTGTCCCGGTTTCAAATGGAACGGATGGACCTGCCACCAGTCGCTGATGATTGTACCGTTCAGACTTTCACCCAAGGACTCAATATTCGGAGCTCGTTGGCTTCACAACAGTTGAAACAAAATTTGGTAGAATATCCAGCTGTCACTTGGCCCGATGTCCATCAGGGTCGAAGATGATCAGCTTGGGACCCCTTCCTGGTCCGTGTATCCCGTCAGAACCATCAATAGATTCAAGAGAGAGATCGATCATGAAATGAGATCAAACAGGGATCGGTATCAGCCATACAATGGAGACCAAAGAAGCAGTGGGTCCAGGCGGAACCCTATGAGAAATGAAAGGAGAAATGACCGATGTCAGAGCAAAGGGGGATCATGAGCAATAATAGCTTCGACAGGCCTATCAGACGTAAAGAAGCGCCACGATTATCACAGTACAACTTCAACGTCGATCCCGCCGCTATCGTATTTGCCATCGGACGCATCAAAGATACCAAATGGCCTAGACCTTCACAGTTCGATCCAGCCCAAAGGGATACCAACCTGATGTGAAAATATCACGGCACTCATGGCCACAGAACAGAAGACTCTCGACAATTAAGAGAAAAGGTGGCCCGGCTGTTCAACAACGGACATCTCCGAGAGCTTCTAAGTGATCGGGCCAAGAATCACTTTAGGAACAGGGATTCTAATAAGCAGCCTGAGCGGGAGGGACTTCAGTACGTCATTAACATGATCATCGGTGGGGTCAACATTCCTTAGGGGCCGATGCTGAATCGCACCAAAGTATCCATCACAAGGGAGAAATGGACTCGGGATGACATACCGTAAGGAACCTTGTCTTTCAACGACGAAGACGCCGAGGGGATAGTGAAGCCCTACAACAACGCATTAGTAATATCGATACTCATAAATAAATCTCGAATTAAGCGTATGTTAATTGATCCAGGTAGCTCAACGAACATCATCAGATCGAGGGTCGTGGAACAACTCGGCCTACAAGATCAGATCGTACCTGCGGTTCGAGTCCTGAACGGGTTCAACATGGCATGCAAGACCACTAAAGGGGAGATAACATTACCGGCGAACGTCGCCGGAACCGTACAGGAAGCCAACTTCTATGTGATTAAAGGCGATACGAGATACAACGCTTTGTTCAGGAGGCCATGGATTCACAACATGAGAGAAATACCCTCGACACTACACCAGGAGCTGAAATTCCCAACACCCAAAGGAATCAAAACAATTTATGAGGAACAACCAGCCTCCAAGGAGATGTTTGCGGTCGGTGAGGTAATCCCGGCATCCACATTCTTGACATCGGAGGATCTGAATTGGATGGTCAAAGACGCAGCCAAATAGCAATCACCGATACCAGTCTTGATAGAATCAAAGGAACGAGGGGTAGACGAGGACGACGACTACGAAGTCCCCAGATCTTTCATATCCCCCAACGATTCTGACGCTACAAAATCAATGGTCGAGGAACTGGAGAAAGTCATACTAATTCAACATTTGCCCGATCGAAAGGTTTACTGGGGCAGGGGTTAAACCCCGAGCTCAGGAAAAAACTCATTCAATTTCTTATAGCTAACGAAGATTGTTTCTCTTGGTCCCACCTCGATATGACAGGGATCCCGCCGGAAATAATCATTCACAAGCTTAGCCTGGACCCGAAGTTCCACCCGGTCAAGCAGAACAGGAGACCCCAGTCTGAGGTCAAACATGCTTTCATCAAGGATGATGTATCTAAACTCCTTAAAATAGGGTCCATTCGGGAGATTAAATACTAGGATTGGTTAGAGAAGGTAGTGGTAGTCCCTAAAAAAGGGAATAAATTAAGAATGTGTGTAGACTATAAGGATTTGAATAAGGCACGTCCCAAAGACTCATTCCCTTTACCCAACATCGATCGTATGATCGATTCCATGGCCGGCCATGAGATTCGTAGTTTTCTCGATGCCTACTCCGGGTACAATCAAATACGGATAAACCGGGGTGATCAGGAAAAAACCTCCTTCATCACTAAGTACCGCACTTACTTCTATAATGTGATGCCATTTGGATTAAAAAATGCTGGTGTCACATACCAACGCCTAGTAAATCGGATGTTCGAGGAACAAATAGGAAAATCAATGGAGGTTTACATTAACGATATGTTGGTTAAGTCCCTGCGAGCAGAGTACCATTTGAAATATTTGTAAGAAACCTTCAGCATATTGAAGAAGTACAATATGAAGCTGAACCCGGAGAAATGTGCATTTGGAGTTGGATCCGGTAAATTCCTCTAATTCATGGTGTCCAACCCGGGAATCGAGATCAATCCTGACAAGATCAAAGCCATCGAATATATCACTGTTATGGACAATGTGAAGGTCGTGCAAAGATTAACCAGATGCATAGCCGCCCTGGGATAATTCATCTCGAGGTCCTCTGACAAAAGCCACCTATCCTTCTCACTATTGAAGAAGAATAATAACTTTTCATGGACTCCAGAGTGCCAATAGGCCTTGGAGGAACTCAAGAGGTATCTATCGAGCCCATCTCTGCTTCATACTCTGAAGACGGACGAGCAGATATACCTGTACTTAGCAGTATCGGAAGTAGCGATAAGTGGAGTCCTGATCCGGGAAGAGAAAGGTACGCAATTTCCAATTTACTATGTTAGCAGGACTTTAGGCGAGGCCGAAACTAGATACCCTCACCTAGAGCAATTGGGGCTCGCTTTGCTAAGCGCCTCTAGAAAGCAGAAACTGTACTTTCAATGTCACCCCATATGTGTTGTGATTACTTATCCATTGAGCAATATAATGCATAAACCCGAGATCTCGGGACGGTTGACCAAATGGACTGCCAGTAAATCTCAAACTTTGGCAGACTTTGTGGCCGACTTTATGCCGGCCCTAATACCCGAGGTCGAAAGAGAGTTATTGTTGAACTTGGGGACTTCTTCGGGGATCTGGTCCCTCTTTATGGATGGTGGCTAGAACACAAAAGGATTCGGACTTGGTATCTTATTGAAGCCACCGACAGGCAATGTAGTTAGACAATCTATAAGGACTGTAAAAATTGACTAACAACGAGGCCGAATATAAGGCCATGATTGCAGGTCTCGAACTAGCCAAAAGCTTGGGGGCGGAGGTGATCGAAGCTAAGTGTGACTCCCTCCTTGTGGTGAACCAAGTTAATGGGACGTTCGAGGTCAGAGAAGAACGAATGCAAAGGTACCTGGATAAGTTACAGGTAACATTACATCGATTCAAGGACTGGACTCTACAACACGTGCCTCGGGATTAAAACAGTGAGGCCGATGCCCTTGCTAACCTGGGATCGTCGTTCGAGGATGATGCGTTCAACTTGGGGGCGGTCGTATAACTCATGAGATCGGTGGTAGAAGAAGGCCACGCCAAAATAAACTCAACGAGCCTGACTTGGGACTGGAGAAACAAATTAATAGAATATCTTAAAATCGGAAAACTACCCTCGGATCCAAAAGAATCGAGGGCCCTGCGTATGAAGGCAGCCCGGTTCAGCTTGTCCGAAGACGGAACCTTGTTTAGAAGAACATTCGATGGTCCACTCGCGATATGTCTAGGACTAGGAGATACCGAGTACGTTCTAAGGGAAATTCACGAAGGCACCTGCGGAAATCATTCAGGCGCCGAATCATTGGTCCGAAAAATAATCAGAGCTGGTTACTACTGGATCTACATGGAAAAGGACGCGAAGGAGTTCGTACAAAAATGTGATAAATGTCAAATACATGCTCCGATGATTCATCAACCCCAGGAGCTGCTTCATTCGGTTTTGTCACCATGGCCGTTCATGAAATGGGGAATGTACATCGTTGGCCCCCTTCCATGGGCACCAGGTAAGGCTCAATTTATATTTTTTATGATTGGCTATTTTTCTAATTGGGTGAAAGCCGAGGAATATGAAAAAGTCAGAGAGAAAGAAGTCATCAATTTCATTTGGGACCACATCATATGTCGGTTCGAAATGTCGGCCGAGATCGTGTGCAAAAATGGGAAACAATTCATTGGCAGCAAAGTAAGCAAGTTTCTCGACGACCATAAGATCAAAAGGATCCTATCAATGCCCTACCACCATAGTGGGAACGAAAAAGCAGAATCGACCAACAAAACCGTACTCCAAAACCTCAAAAAGAGGTTAACCGATGCCAAAGGAAAATGAAAGGTAATCCTACCCGAAGTCCTATGGGCATACCGCACGACTTCGAAGTCCAGTACCGGGGCGACCCCGTTCTCGCTAGTTTACGGCACTGAAGCTCTAATACCGGTCGAAGTCGGAGAACCAAATCTCAGGTTTTGATATGCAACCAAGGAATTAAACAGCGAGGCCATGAACACGAGCCTAGAGCTATTAGATGAAAGGCACAAAGCTGCCCTTGTCCTATTGGCCGCCCAAAAACAGCGGATCGGGAGGTATTACAATCGAAGGGCTAACCTTCGACACTTCAATGTTGGGGACTTAGTGTTAAGGAAGGTCACACTAAGCACCCAGAACCTGAACGAAGGGAAGCTGGGGCCAAACTGGGAAGGGCCATATCAAATTATCAAGATCACTGGAAAAGGATCGTACAAACTCGGAGCAATGAACGGTGAATGACGACCGAACAACTGGAACGTAACTCACTTAAAGCAACACTACTGCTAAGGTAAGACCCTATTCATTCCTTTTACTTATTTTAATTTCGAACTAACACTTGCAGGAAACCGTCAAAGAAAGATACATTTCTTAGACCTGAAAGCACGCGTTGCACTCTTTTTCCCTTGGACCGGTTTTGTCCCAAATGGGTTTTTCGGCAAGGTTTTTAATGAGGCAACAGTAAATTGTGCTAACTTAGAATTGAAGGCCAGTTACAAACCGGTGTGGAAGAACACAACAGCAGTATTCGAGGCTTCTCTATGATCAGCCTCGAACACTGGGAGGCATCACCCTCGGACAATGACTTTAGCAAGGAAAGAAACTTTTTGACTGAATAGTCTCGGCTTGATCGATAAGATTTACTGTAAGAGACAAACGGTCAAATGAACTGTGCCCACATAGACTACTCGAGCCCTGGCATAAAGCTTGTACACATGTGTAATCATATAGATTACACACCGAAATAAAAAAGTCTCTACCTTGTGGATAAATATCTTGTCCCTTAAAAACTTTCTTTTATTTCTTCTCTTAAAGAATTTCCTACATTTGATCCCCCAAAGGTATCGAGCCCAAGGGACGCCTTTATCCGGGTTCAAAGGATTTTTCTCACTCGGGGACTACCGTCCAAAGACAAATTCGGACGGCCCGGGCTATTAGAGCCCGGGGGAACAATACCTTTTAGGAAGCACCCAAACTTTAAAAGCTACGGCCATCCCCACTCGGGGACTGTTATCTTAGTCAAGTCCGGATAACTCGGGGCAAAACACCCACTGGGCAACACTCGAACTAAAACGGCTACGGCCATACTAAAATGGCTCGAGGACGTCCGAGACCCGTAAAGAAAAATAAGGCCTTCAAAATTTCTAAAGGCTACCCTCAGCAAACTATAATCTAAAAATTATAAGTATTTTGGGGAAAGGTTTCTAGTCATACTGAACCCCCACGATGCTTTAAACAAAATAATGTCAAAGGCAAGGCCTGTTCGAACCTCCGAACATGAACTAATTATTTCATGCTAAGGCACTTCGATCTTTGCAAACATAAAAAATAAAGCAAAGTAAAACGAACTCAGAAATTTTCGAAGGGAAAAAAGAAGCCTTGTATTATATATACATATAGTCTTTACAAAGGCCAAACGGCCTTGACAAAAAGTACAAAAGTACAAAAACACAAAAAATAAAGGAAAATGTACAAGGCACTTAAACGGCCTGTTCTTCACCGGAACTCACCTCGTCGCCAGGGTCTTCGGAGTCTCCTCCACCCTAGGATCCTCTCGAACCCTCGGAGTCTTCTTCATCCTTAAGATACGCCAACTTCTTGGCCTCAGATTCGAGCCCCTTGGAACTCTCAACTTCAGCCGATAAGTCCAAACCTCGAGCATGAATTTCCTCGAGGGCCTCCCTTCAGGATTGTCGCTTCGCGTGATCCTTTAGTGGATCCTGGGCCGCCTCGGAGTTGGCCTTATATTGGGCCACCATCTTGTCAGCATCGGCTTTGACCACCACAACCACGGACTTGGCCGTTTCGAGCTCCTTGGCGAGAGTTTCTCACTCAGGGACGGTCGAGCTTAGCTGAGACTAAAGCTCCTCAACCTTTTGGACCCGCGCCTTGATTTTCTCCTTTGCTACTCGAAGCTGGACCTAAGCCGAAGTCAGTCGCGCCCGAGCAGTCTCCTTTTCTGAGGCCAGGCGATCTATCATGCCTCTCCATTCTTTGGCCTCGACCTTGATTACATCCAGCTCAGCTCGGAGTTGGTCGATCCGATCGATCTTTTGTTGGACCTGCAGATTCCGACCATTAGTCACCGAGTCTAGCTCATCGTCACTAACTTCAAATATTTTTACCTGTTCGACCAGGTCGGCATGCTCCTTCTGGGCCACCTCCAACTCTTCTTGGAGGCTCTTAGCCTCCCCTTCACGCTGCTCGCTGAGAAGTTTGTAAATATCTTTCTTAGTGAGCCCTCGGACCTCGGCCTCAAGCTGGTTCAGCTCGTCCCGATATTGAAGAAAAGTTTCATGATGAAGCACCGAGGCCTACAGACACAAAGAAAATGTTAGAGTTATCTACGAATTAGTCTAAGTACAAGTTAAAGTCATCAAGAAATATTTGAAATCACCCGGTTTAGCATCTGTTGTCTTTCGTTGAACAGGCAGGGCACATCTACCTCATTCATCTTGGCCTGGTCTTCCTCGATCATTAGACACCGAAGATAGCTGGCCACCCCTACGGGGGCGGAGAGGACCCGGGCATCCTTCGAAATGGAGATGACGATGGACGCTTTCAATTAGGATCCACGCTCGGAGCTGAAAACCGGTTGATCAATTTTGGGCTTGAGGAAGGCTCACTTGTTCCCGAATATGGACTCTTCTTCGGCACCTCTAAGTTACCCAATCCGGTGACATCCTCCATGGCGGTAGAATCCATGCTATCAAAAAAGCCACGGAAGGGGTCGTCCGTTCCATGGGCCCCCTCGTTAGGACATTCTTTCACCGTCTGAGCCTCATTATACATGGACTCGGTGAACGAGGGAGACTCAGTGATGTCTGTCACACCATGTACTTCCTTCGGGGCATTGCCTGCATCCCGAGAAGCCTCGGCCTTGACCTCCTTGTCGGCCTCCCTAACCTGAGGCAGATCGGCCTCGCCTCTCTCCGGTTCGGAGGCCGCTTACCCATCGAGTTGCTGGCCTGGTGCACAAGCTTTATCAGTCCCCCT
>AWOL01S0041739.1:0-17556 GCA_000715115.1 Nicotiana otophora | reverse complement strand
CAAGCTTTATCAGTCCCCCCACCCCCCCCCACCCCCCCGGAAGATTTGGGGAATGTATAAGTGCATAAGGGGGTCAACGGTGAACAAGCATCCATCGATCTTGCTCTCGAATAATCGGAGAAGGATCACGATCCTCCAGAGTGAAGGGTGAATTTGACCGAGGCATACCTCGTATCTCTTGCAGAAGTCGATGATGACCGGATCCAATGGGCCTAGTGTAAAGGGATATGTGCAGACACTTAAGTATCCCTCGACATGGGTGGTAATAGCTTTATCGGGGTCGGGAACCACTACGTGCTTGTCAACCCAATTGCAATCCTTTTTTACCGTGGGAAGAACATCATCAATGATCGAGTAGAGGTACCTCAAGACCTCCTCGCACCGGCCTTGTATGGAGGAAGGCTTTTCAACCTTAAAGTCAACATTGACCAAACACTCCCCGGGGATGAACATTTTTAGAGGAGGTTCCGATACTGGTTCCTCGACGGCAGTAAGCGAAGCAGTCCCCTCGGCCTCGGCGGCTGGCTGCGAGGAGGAAAGAGTTTCTTTTTGGGGAACGGTTTTTAAAGTTTTCGCCATTTCTTTGAAAAATGGAGGAAAAATGAGAAAAAAGAGGAAGTTAAAGGAATGCACTTGATGGCTTAAGATGAAGACGAACAAGAGTTCTTACAAAAGATCTCAAATAACCGGGATATAAATGCCAGAAAGTATTGAGATTTCTAAAGTACTAGG
Source organism: Nicotiana otophora (assembly GCA_000715115.1). Classification (NCBI taxonomy): domain Eukaryota; kingdom Viridiplantae; phylum Streptophyta; class Magnoliopsida; order Solanales; family Solanaceae; genus Nicotiana; species Nicotiana otophora. The sequence continues at coordinate 16,824 of AWOL01S0041739.1, read as the reverse complement.
GTAGAAGGCTTGGATGTAAAGTTTAAATGAACAAAGGAAGAGGTATTTATAGGTTTTCACCGGCGGTTCTCATCCAGGAATGGCCGATCGGTGGCTGACAAGCATTTAATGCCACTAAGACTTGACTCACAAGACATTTCATTTGTTTTGTCGTTTCCGTCACGGGATATCGAAGTAAGCATCGAAAGATCATGTTGTTTCTCGTCGCACTCTCCAAAAAATGAGGGGACTATCTGTATACGACCAAAATCGAGCTCGCCTACGACATGGTAGATCTGGGTCAAAACGTGACAATAAAGGGTTGATGATCGACCCCAAATACCACCGGGTTAGAACCCGGGGCCAGAACGCCTGCCTTCGAAGAATATCGAAACTATGATCCCGGAATCGGTCCTAGCCTCGAACAAATTCGAAGAAACATTGTTAGCATAGACAGTAGAAGGCCGAAATATCCGTGACTGGTCGGATATTACGGCGGAAATCACGGCACGTATCGATAATGGATCGTTAATCACTAAATTAAGAGGTTTATTTACCGTTTATAGAATTGTACTTAAAGTAGGACTCCTCTACTATATAAAGGGGGTCTGATAATTCATAGAACACATTGTAACACGCACTAAAAAGTAATATATTATTATTTTTCTCTTTAAGCTCTTATTCACTTGTATCTCAACACCGATCGAAGTACATCCGGTTCGAGGGTGACTGATCTTCCAAGACTGAAATTGTCCAATTCGTGTGGTTTGAATTTACTTTATCGTTATTTATTTCAATTGCAACTCAATTTATCATTTTGTATCAAATTAATCTGCATATCCTTAATATCACTTACAAATTCAATCGTTATCTGATTTTGAGTATCACACATAAGCAAACAGAAAAATATACAAGGTAAAATAAATTACTACCTCCGGTCTAAATATTAGGCAAATTGAACTTTTTAAATAGGCGCCTTTTAAATATTTGACAGTTTAAAAATTAACAAGTCAATTCTTACTTTTTTTTAAATCCTTACAATTCTTAGTTGTGTGTTAATTAAGTAATACATTTAAGGAGCTATTAGGCACTGTTTAGACAATCTTCTTATGATTAAGGCCATTAATTCATTTTGAAAATATGTATAAATACCTTACCAGATACTTCCTCCCGTCAAATTTACTTGTCATGGTTATTAAATAATATAACAAATTTGTTGGTCACTTTGTGTATTGGAGTTCTGTACCCCTATTTGATGCTTTCTGTGTGTGTGTTTGAGACTTTGTGACTTGCGGGGTTGGTTGATTTAGTTTCGTGAAAGTTTGAGTTGGACTTGGGACACTTAGTCTCATTTTGGAAGCTTAAGTTATTGTAACAACCCGAAATCCCACCAAAGATCATGATGGTGCCTAACCCGCTTGCTAGGCAAGCCAACACAATAACAATCATAAATCTAAAGCAGATTAATTACATTTTAACAAAATACTCAATATGATAAGAAACAGAATAATCGCAAACTGATAACTTAGATAATCTATCCGAGGGAGGACCTAAACACGACCAGAACTGCCTATACTGCCAAAAACACGGATGTCGCAATCATCACAAGCATCTAACAAGAGTATGTAAAATCATAGGAATCACTGACTGTCTGAATAAAATAGATAGACATAAGATATAAGTAGGGAGGGGGACTTCATGTGATGCGAATCGATCAAGTAAAGCAATTCACCACGAAATCTCCACAAGTCCACCTACTGTGTCGGATGAATGTCATTTACACCAGCCTCAGAACCTGTACAAAATATATAAAAGTATAGTATGAGTGTATACCACGGTACCCAGTAAGTATCAAGTCTAGCCTCGAAGAAGTAGTGGCAAGTGGTCAACACCGACACTCACTAACAATCAAATAATCAGATGAAATAATAAATCAACATTAAGCTAAGCATGATATCATCAAATGAGTATAAAAGCTCAAACACAGTTCATACAAAATTTAGGCATTCTTTTACAATAACAGAGATCAATTAAGATATCAGCATCCTAACCCTCGAATAAGACATGATACCCGTCAACAATACTTACACTAATTCATAGCATGAGTCTGAGCAAATATACATATGCATGCTAAGGATTCCTTTCTCAACAACTCACAGCACAAATCCATGTGCCTGAAACATGCCACGTGTCCTATAAGCACCAAAAGAATCACGGGTACATACGTTCACATGGCTTAAGGTAACATGGGTAATTACCTGACTCCGGAGGGACGAATTCATAATCCAAGAGTTGATCATTTTATAATAATGACCATTAACCAAATAATTAATACCAATATCCGATCAATTGCCCGTAGTGCAAAAGTCCTCAACTTTCCTCAATAATCACTTTTTTCACTCGTGTATATGGATATGAGATGATATAATAAAAGGGCACAAGACATGGTAATAAGAATGTGGATAAAATCTCATATGGCTTTGGCAAATCTTGTAACTCAAGTTATCACAACGGCTCAATAAGTTATTTAACGTGTTCTAGCTTAATTATATTATTATCATGAGTTAAATAAGCCAAAAACACCATCAAAAATCATGGAGCAAACAAAGCAAGTATATGACTATGAATTTATAATAAAGCTCGACATGGAAAAATAACATTCATATCAAATCAATAAGTCATAACCCTAGGCATGCTCCTAAATTATGAATATGAATTATCACGTAGTCATAGTATCAATTTGAATATGGATAACAATTTAAATAATCCAACAAAGCACAATTCAAGTCATCAATACCAGACATGGTCAAAATCTAACTATGCATATACGCTCGTTACCTCGCATATACGTGGCTAATGCATCATGAATCAAATAGCAAATATATAACCCATGGGAGAATTTCCTCTTACAAGGATTGACAAGAGACTTACCTCCGCCCGGTAAGCTACAATCAAGCAACAATCGCCTACCGTCCAAATTCAACTCAAAAAGACCTGAATCTAGTTAAAAATAACTCAATAACATCAAATAAAACCATAGAAAACAACCACAAACAATAAAGTTTAGATCTTTAATCGAATATCAAAAGTCAACCTCGGGCTCACACGATCAAAACCCGAGTCAAGGGGTAGATCCCGACTACTCATAACCCCACGAGTCCAAATATGTGATTAATTCCAAAACTGAATCCAAATTTTCCTTCAAATCCCCAAAGTACATCCTCTTAAGTTTTAGACAAACCTCAAATTTTCCTTTAAATTCCATGTTTTAGATATAGAAATCTATGAGAAATTAAGATATAAAGCCCAATTCAAGTAAAAACTACTTACCTCCAATGTAGTAGTGAATTTGCTCTCCAAAATCATCACCTCTCGAAGTCTACGGATCAAAATATGAGAGAATAGGTAAAATCCCAAAATATAACACTTAATGTTCTGCCGAGCGATATGCATTGCGATCGCGAAGACCAAAGTCTGCCCAGCTGCTGCTTTTCCTCGTGAACACGAGATCCCCCCTTGCGAACATGATGCCTGGCCTGCTAAGACTATGAGAGCGCGAGCCATGCTCCGCGAACGTGAAGGCAATCCTTCTGCCTAGCACCACTCAAAAACGAATGCACCCCCCTATATGCGAACGCAATACTCCAACTCCTACCTCTACACGAACGCGAAGAGGAAATTCCGTCTGCCAACTCCCCTTCTCCGTGATTGCGAGACAAGCTCTGTGACCGCGAAGCACTACTAAATATCATAAAGTCAGCAATTTCAAGCCAAAGAAAAATGATCTGAAACCACCCTAAAATACACCCAAGCCACCTCCGAGACCCCATCCAATCATACCAACAAGTCTCAATACCTTATCCAAACTTTTCTGAATGCTCACAAAATACCACGACTAATATCAAACCAAGAATCGATGAACAAAACACAAGTTGAGCTTCTCTTAAGTTCATCAACTTCCAAACTTCTAACCAAGCATCAGATTCAAGCCTAACCAATCCAGATTACATCCAAACTTTACACATAAGTCCCAAATGACAAAATAATCCTAATCCAACTTCTGGAACAAAAATCCAAATCCAATATCATCAAAGTCAACCCCCAGTCAAACTTAGGAACTCTCTAAACCTTCAAATTACCAACTTTTGACAAATAGTGTCAAAACATCTTAGGAACCTCCAAATCCAATTCCGAATATACGCCCAAGTCAAAAATTATCATACGAACCTATTGGAACTATCAAATCACTAACTCGAGGTCATTTACATAAAAGCCAAACTATATTCAACTCTTACTATTGCACTCTATTTTGCACCAAAATAAGATTCAACTTGTGGTTTCTTTGTTGTTGATGAAAGAGAGTCGCCACCTAATATTTAAAGGTATACTAGGGTACCCATTTAATTTCTAAAGTCATTGTTCTTTACAAGTCTGCTAACCGGTGAGATTATGAGTAAGGGTTCTTGTTCTTGTAAGGGAAAGGTGTTAGGCACCCCTTAAAATCTACCTGAGGTAGCTCCATAGGACTTAGACTAAATTTAGGACTAATTATTTGTACTAAGCTTTAACTAGTGTTTAAAAGAGTACAACTTACCATAATATTTATAAGGGAATAGTGTGGTTTAAATAAGATAGATTTAAAGAAAAGCCTTTAGGAAATTAGTGTTAGTGTATATATATATACACTTGAAAAACAACTTTGAAAGACGGAACGTTTGTTATGAAAGTGTTCAAAGAAGCTAAGTTAATGCATTTTTTTCCTAAATCATATATTATTCTAATGTGGTGAAAGTATTGTGAAAGTGATCCTAAGATTTACCTTGGTTTCAAATGGAAAACATGTTCGAAAGCCTTTGTTTTTGGGGCAGCAGTATTTTAATCTTTTCGAAATAGTTGATTCCCTTTTGGAAGATTAAAATCGTGACAATTCTGATTTTCCTTTTAGAAGGAGGTACTGCTGCCTTTGTTAAGCCCTTGGGCTTCAAAAATCTTTAAGGAAAAAGGTTAGCAAGGCATAATGAATTGATATCAAAGCTCGCGATTAGCGGTTATAGAATTGATTGCTAAATAATGCCTCTTTTAATCCTAGATTCTTTAAGGCTTGCCTAAGTTATTTTAGGTGAGCTAAAAGAAAAAATAAAGCATTCAATCCAATATATAATTGTCATATACATATGAGATAAAATAACAGAAAATATAGCAAAGATTAACGACATAGTGCAACTGGAGAATAACGAAATCGGTAAATAAAGAAGTGAAGGAAAATAAGTGACTCTGAGAGGTTTGGGCCTCAAAAGGCTGGCCCAGCAGTAACAGGAACCAGCGATGGCAGACTCTTGGATCATAATAGAGCTGGACTTAGGCCTGAGTTCCTACAGAACTCAGCAGGCCCAAATCATTGTACTTGTCCAAAAAAAAGGTCATTAGAATGACAGCACTATATACATAATCATATATGATATTCGTAAGCAAATAATAAAAGTAAAGATCACTACAGTATTTAAATACTAAGAAATGTCATACCAATGTGGAGGTTATGCCTAGTAAATGATCCACATTAAATACCTTTCATTGTCATTAAACACCAAAGAGAGTAATAAGTGTCAATGAATTAAACGCTAAGAAGAGAATTCTACTCAAGGCCAATGTCCCCTTTGAATCCCTCGACACTTCAAAGTTCCAAGGGTCTCAAGGCCCAGGGCAATGCTCGTGCCAGGGAGAGTAACCCAACCTAGAGTTAAACTCTACTCCCAAATACCTTTAACTACTAACGACTAATTATTCCCTATAGGTTTGAATGCCAATGAGGCCCTTTCAATGCAAACCAACTACTATGACATTTCCTTCCACATGAGCAGACTCCTTCTTAACAGAATAACTTAGAAAAAATAAATTCATGCCAGAGGTTCATGCCAAACTTCCACACATACAAAAATTTCAATCCAGATTATATCCTCAATATACAAGATGAGTCTCAAACATTTGCAGAACCAGGTCATCAGTACCATTAGGGGGGTTAAGAATAGGGGAAACATCATACTTAAACAGACTTAAATCAGTTGTACAGACTAGGTTAAATAGATAAACATGGTAGAGCCATATTCAAATTACAGAAACAGTCAACATTCAACCACAACATGTATAACTATAATCTGACTCACAAGAGGTATGCTGATCATAGCAAATACCACTGATATTCACAAGAAAATTCATCCCAGTGAGACTGTTTGCAACTAATAGTTAGATTTATGGATGTGGAACATTCATAAAGAGGACTCAAAGAACACTTAAGGGTTATCAAGAATTCATGTGAAGAAGTAAAGATTTTTTTGAATATTCAGACTTCATAAGCCATGACCAAATGATGCAGAATCACACTATATACTTTCATGTTTGTTTCAGCTAGGATCGTCTAACAACAATTCAAGTTTAGAATAACAGAACTCAAAAAAACATGGCATGATAGGCATGAAGACTGCAACAACAACCCTAAATATAGCATGGCAGAACTCAAAGAATATGGCATGATGAACAGAAAAATCCAAGTACAGTATAGTAAAACTCAGAATAGTACAACACGATAAACATGAAGACTATAGCAGAACCTAAATACATAGTAACAGGACTCAAGAAAATATAACATATAAATATGAACACTATAATAAAACATTATAGGATGATCTAAAGTCTATGTGGATGTGAGAAATCATTAAGGCAGGTTATGCAGATTAATCATGTAGGCTATTCAATTTCAGAGATTGAAGTCATACAACTACTTGACCAATAATAAATACAACAGCTTATCACAGATTCTCAATAAGTCATAATGAACCAAAAATAAATAATTATATACTGAACAAATATTATAAACGAAACATTTAACAGGAACACAGTAGCACGCTCATGATTTTCGAATGAAACAATTAAAGAGAATGGATGGAGGTGTACTGGCCTCCTCTTGGGCAGCAAACCAAATGGGATTTTAACTTAACCGTATGAGAACCAAAGTTTCAAACTCTTGAGCAGTGAAGGAACTCGGAAACAAAAGAAATAGAAATTAATCAGAGAGAGAGAGAGCCTTAAGTTTTTGAAATCTCGATAGTTTTGATACTCGTATTAGGGTTTTAGTTCTTGTTGGTCTGTTAGGTCTGGTTGGTGAGAGAATTGAAAGACCTTTTTATAGTGCCATTAATGGCTTAGGGTTTCAGCAAAAATTCAAATTCAGCAGTGGAGAGTGATGATTACCAAGTGATGCAAGCAAGATTGAGTGAAATATCTGGGGAACAGAGGGGAAATCATTAAGGATTTTACCTGAGAGGAGAGAAGTGAGAGGCCGATCGTTGAGGCATGAGAGACTGCTGGTCAAAACCCTAATACCCAGAGGTTATTGCATTTGACCTCTGGGTGTCGAATATCAACGTTGAATCCAGCTAGCGTCTCAGGCTTGCTTCGATTTGAAAAGACGGAGGAAGAAATCTGGCAAATGGAAGTTTCACCTTTTCGGTCTAACTTCTTCGATTAGGGCTTTTGAAATCGAATGGTCAAAATGGAAAGAGTGACGAGATCCGAAGCACATAAGCAAGACGAATGACCATGCAAGACACGGATTTGAAACATCAATGGCGATTTGAGGTTTCATCTTTGGGGGTTAGGGTTTGGATTTGGGGGTTTAAGTTTCTGATGAAGAGAGGAAACTTTCCGCGGGAATTACGACTAGGGAAGGCAAAGGAGAAGAATCTTTGATGAATTTGTGACCTTGCACGAATTTTTGCAAGGTTTGGTGATTGATTTGTCTTGTGAGGTTGAGAGAAAAGAGAGAAGAAGGGGAAAGAGAGGCGGTTGTGTAAGAGGAAATGATTTTAGGGTTTTGGGGTATTGGGGATTGTCTCTAAGGTTAAAAATAGGAGATAGGATCTGGGTCGTTGGATCTGGTGATTAACGGCCCTGATAATTCAGTTATTTGAGATTTTTGGGGAGGAATTTTGGTAGCCATTGGATCATGGGATTTGGACGGTGGAGATGAGATCGGGGCGGATCTTTAAAAATCAAAGAAAATTAGAGATTAAATATGAGTTGTTGATCAGATAGACCAACAGTTCAGATGCATGTGTGTTTGTTTTGTGAGTGATAAGGGAGGGTGATATGGTACAATCTCATTGGTTCAGGGAGAGGGACGCGGATTGCCAAGTTGGATTAGAGAGGGGTGCTTGGACTAGATCAAATTTTATTTTGGGCCTGATATTTGGGCTGGAATTAATTTGGCAAATAGCCAATTTGTATTTGATTGGATTTTTGCAACTGCAGCCATTTCAGTCTTTAGCTCCTATATATTAATAAACTTAAATAATTTCAATAAATATAATAGAAATTAAAACTATCAAATACACTACTAATTACTGTAATTAGTTAATTAATCAATAAAATATCTTATTTTTCTATTTACTACACTAATTTCGAATTATTGTCATAGTAGTATATTTAATCTAGAAATTAAGGAGTGGTTCATTAAATTATTTATAAAGCCTATATGATGTATTTTAGAAAATAGTAGGTATATTTTTAATTACACAATGCTAGTACTGAGTGATCAATTTTGAAATTAATATTTAATTAATTTTTATAAAACATGTATTTATTGATGGAAAATACTTTCAAAACATTCACCGTAAATATTTAAGTGCAAATAAATTAACTTTAAAAGGGAGGGTCAAAATTGGTCGTCAACACTTACAATTTAGCTTCCAAAATGAGACTAGGTGTCTTAAATCCATCTCAAACCTTCCCGACCTCACAAGTCACAAAACAACAAACAAACATACTAGAAGCATCAAATAGGGGAACGGAGCTCAAATACATAAAATAACTGCCCGGATCGTTATAGTTGCTATGAGTTGACGAAGGTTTGACTTTTGAGTTGACGGCCTCAGATTGGTGATTTGATGATTCCTAAAAGTCTGTATGATGATTTTGAACTTAGGCGTGTGTTCGGAATTAGATTTTGAGGCTCCTAGAGGATTTTGGTTCTAATTGCCGAAAGTTGACAATTTAAAGGTTTGGAGAGTTCATAGGTTTGACCGGGAGTTGACTTTGGTGTTACCGGGTTTCGATTGGTGTTCCGGGCCTTGAAGTAAGCTCTTGTTGTTTAGGACTTGTTTGCAAAATTTGGTTGCGATCCAAGTTGGTTAGGCATGAATAGGACGCTTGGTTGGAAATGTTGAAGTTGTTGAACTTCAAGGCATGCAACATGGGTTTTGGTGCTTGATTCTTGGTTGTGGATGCTATTTTGATATTTTGAACTTACGAGCGAGTTTGTATGAAGTTTATATACTTTTGTAGATATTTAGAGTAGGGCCTGAGGAGCTCGGTTGAATTTCAGATTTGTTTTGGGTTGATTTAGAAGTTGGGAGTTTGCTGGTGCTGCAGTCATCGTATTTGTGATGACCTTCTCATAGATACATGGTCCACATTTGCAGACTTTAGCTCACATTTGCGATATGGGACTGGGGCTAGATTCGCATTTGCGAAGCTGGTGTCACTTTTGCGATGGACGCTCCACATTTATGAGGGTTGGTCGCATTTGTGACGTCTGCTGCTCTGGGGATCAGCTCGCATTTACAAGCCCAGTGTTGCTTCTATAAGGGTGGCATTTGTGAACCCCTGGTCACAAATGCGACATCTGCGGCTGGGTATTAAGTGGTATTTCAGAATTTTTAGCTCATTCTCTTATATTTTATATCTTAGACTTGGAGTGGGGCGATTTTGATTTGGAGATGTTCACACAAGGCTTTGGGAAAAGTGATTTCTACTCATTTTTTTGTATTATTTCAAGATTCTACATGGATTAATAACACCCAAAATATGGAATTTTGAGGTGAATTTGAGAGTTTTTACCTACAATATAAGAAAGTGAAAATTAAGGTTTTGAGCTATGATTTGGACTTGGATTTAAAAACCAAATACATATTTGGACTCGTGGGGTTATGGGTAATCGGAATCTACTCCTTGACTCGGGTTTTGACCACGTAGGTAGGGGTATCAATGGATATTTAAAAACCGACTAAACCGATCGAACCGTACCGCACCGAACCGATTTTTAGGTTCCTTTAATAAAACCGTAGGTTTTTATATAAATCTATAATTGTACCGATAATTAGGGGGGGTTTTTTATTTTATGAAAATAAACCGAAAAAATACCGAACCGTACCGAATAAATTTACAAGGAAAAAATATATTTATATATTAAGTTTAAAAATAATAAAACATTAATTGTTTTAGGGCATTGAAATTATGAAAACGGTTACAAGGCCAACAAGTAATTAAACTCAAAATTCTAATTCCCAAACTATTATACTACTATTGAAACTAAATTATTTCCAGCATATTCACTAGCAAGACACAAGGTATTCTTGCGATTATGAGTAGCAAACTAGAATGTATTGAATAGTTTTTCTTTCGTATGATTTAAATTTATTTTTTCGAATATTTAATCTTCTATAGACTTTATTTTTTAGTCCCAAGTTACTTAATATCTTTCCCTAGTGTGATTTATATTTTCTTTGTCTTTGCTTAGTTCTTTTTACGCTGCTGTAGAATAGTTGCTCGATTTATACTCTGGTCATCTTTCATGTTTTCTTAATTCATCACCCTTTAAATAGTAAATATATCTAGAGAGTTTTGCTAAGTCATATAAAAGTACGTATGTTATTGTATTCTGCTTCTACTAGTGACTTTTAAGTGACATTTTAAAAAATACCGAAAATTAACCAAACTGTATCGATACCGAAGAGAAACCGATATGATTGGTACGGTTTTTAAAAGTCTAATTTTGGTGATACATAATAGAATAACTGAAAATTTGGTTTGATACAAATTTTATAAAATAACGGGCCGAACCGAACCATTGACACCCCGACATGTGGGCCCGAATTGACTTTTCTTGACTTTTTGACCATCTGGAAACATAGTAGACATCCAAGCAAAATGACCGCGCCCGAAAACCATAAGTGGCAAAGAATACCGGTTCCCAAACAGAAATTAGTTGAAAACAAAAATACCATTATAAGGCGGGATATGCACTAACACCGAGCCTGGACTGTATGTTATACTAGTGAAATTTCGCGCTTCGCGCGCGATTGTTAAAGATATTAGTGAATTTGGTCGAGATAGAAGAGATTAATCCATTCATGTATATGCATATAAAACTAATCTTACTTATATATTCGTATTAGTGTAATTCAAGATAATTCTTTATATTGATGAACTCATAAATATATACTATATATAAAATACTATAACTCTTGAATCGTAGATTGTTTTTGGACCATTTAATCTTTGATAAATAGACGTAATTTGTTCTATATTCAAGACATACTATCTCGTTATATTTGTTTTCTATTTCTGATTGGGAAAGAGGTTACGCTTCTCCTTTACTTCCGTTCTTCACATTCTCTTATCCGTTTTAGACAGATTTATATTTTATACTTCATCTATATCAATTTATGTTTTATAATTTTTGAGAGTCAATCTCCTTAACTCAACCAAGAATTTCGACATAGAAGTTTTTTAGATTTTTGGAATACAATTTGCATACTTGATAATTATATAAAGTATTATATGTCACAATAATTAACCATTCAAAATCTTTAAAAAGAATATGAAATAATCATGGAAAAAGAGAACTCATTTTACTCGTTTCACTCTCTAAATTCAAACACCATCACATAAATTAAATTTTATATTCTTTATTAAATTATACGGTGAACATATATTCAAACTACCCCTTCAAATTATGAATTCAGCCTGTACCAGATGAGTTTATTCATATTAAAATTTGTTTGCATACACAATTCAGTCATCATCATTAGCTCTAGTTCCCGAGTTCCTAAAATCAAACGTAAAATTAAGGTTTAAATTTTTTTTAACCCAAAATTTCAAATTAATAAATTATATTATTTTAAATAATCAGATCGCGATTCAAAAGGCGCTACTAAACTACTCTAGTACATCTAGTGTTAGTAGTACAATAAAATATCGTTTACCCTGCAAGCCCTTCGTACATTCTGATCAACTGATACTTTTCTAACAATAATACGAAAAATTGTTACAGTAGGAAGACCCAAAGTTATATAAATGAAAGATGTAAACTGAAATTATCTAAAATTTTACAACGAAAATGTATTTTAAAAAGGATATGTATTTTGTACAAGGTAATTTTAAAAAAGGGTATGTACGTTCTGCTTTTGCAAAAAACAATTAAAAGTAGAACAAACAAATAAAAGAGAGAAATTATTCACAAAGGGAAAAATTAAACGACACAACTCAAAACTAAATTTTGCCACGGTACGTGTTCGGCTACCGATATCAATTCAGCGATAGACTCAAATTTTCAAATATGTATTCTTTATGATTTTTCTAAACTTGTATCAAACATTAGGGCAGTTTCGAGTGTCTTTTTAATGTTAAAAGTATCAAAAGTCGGGTGAAAAATGTATTTCAGTTCACAAATAACTTGGGTCAAAAAAGTGAAGTAAATCACTGTACGGTATATATTGTTCATGTCTTATACCATAATTTTTATTGTTTAATATATTAATAAATTAAGAATAAATACCTACAGGTTACTGTGGTTTACAGCTCAAAGATCAAAGGAACGCATAAGAAATAGCATGATTACGAGAAGGTGAGTTTACCATTATTTTACCAAAAACTGAGTTCTTCAATCTCGTTGTTATTCTCAAAAGCAGTTCAAGTTCACTAAGCATATTTTGTCATTTAAGCAAGGCGAAAATGATAACCCGGAAAGGAAAAAATTAAGTAAGAGAATAAACATAGGAATTCATAAACATACCACAAAGAAAAAGACGACGAATTGATTGCACGCATACGCTAAACATTTCAAATCGCTTTAAACAGGAAAAAAATATCAATTTTAAAAATAAACTAATGCAAAGAATAACTTCATGATACCAGTAATATTTGATGGTGCTCGACCTTTCGCCACAGATTTAGCATCACCTCATGAATCTATTATTCTACTGCAAAATAACTTTAATTTAGTAAAAAGGTTTAAAGTAAAAACAAAACTGAAAAATAATGGACAGAATACCGTATTTTGAATACGCAGGCAAAGAGGCCACACGAAGCTTCTTTGTGGAGATCGAAAATATATGAATGAGCCGAAGAATTAGTCGCCCACATTATATAGATTTACAGAAACCGGACATTAATTGGCTTCAATTTTTTATTTTTTAAGAACCCGTCATTTAGCCATCCATTGCAACTCTTGATTTGCCCTCACAACTGTTTGTTGTTTTTATGTATTTACATTATATACTCAAATTGAAAAAAGGCAAAAAATGACAAAAAAAGATAAATAGCATTCCTTGTTAAAGAAATGTGCCACGTCACTGGCTAATGTCCCTAGATTATATAGATATATAGATTTGACTCTTAAAAGACACCTAGTGCACAAGTAGCCGTATCTCTCACCTTTAGTAAAATCCTCTCGGGGGTGATCATATTTGGAAGGCATTGGTCCAAAAACTGGTAATTTGATACATATCTTGACTATCTTCTACCTAGAAAGGTGACAATGCAAGTTTTCTGCATAAAGACTCGTGAAAAATTTGTGATAGATACTTGGCAAGTGCTGCAAAGGAGTCTGTATCTTTAAATAAACTTCTCAAACTTGTTGATCTTATTTTTCTAGACTTCTGGACTAATGACAAAACTGAAAAGTTGAGACAATACTTCATTAAAGTGGTCTGCTGTTTTCTGACGTATTTAGCAAAGTCTTTCTTATGATCAAATCTTGCTTTGCATTGTTAAATCTTAGAGCTGGTAGAACTATCTGCAAATGAAATGCTAAACCAGAGTGTTTGGATCAATTGCAATCTTTCTTTCACCCTTTATTGGTTCATGAAGAACTTGCACAGGAAGTGCTTACGGTTGGGTCTCATTTCTTCAATTCATTTCCTACGAGAGGACAACTAGGCAATTACCAACACCGAAAATACTAACAGCTATAATTAGGCTTGTTACAGATCATGGCTACAATGAAACTGGGCACAATCAGTACTGCAATATGATAACAGAGGCAAAGCTCATAATGGTATCTTCACTTGAGAAAAAAAAACTATAGAATTATTAAAGTACATCAGCGAGCTACCATAGCAACACGTCTTTGAAGATATTCAACATCCTTCATAAGCTCCTAGAAACATAAAACTCCTACAAAGTGAAATAACTACATACAGATAATAGGAAAATATAATAATCCGAAGCTATGAATCATCCATTGAGACATCTAAAAGTTGTCAAATATTCAACTATACAAAATTGAATGTTATCTTGTCCAGAATCATCCTATACAAAATTGAGAATCATCCTCTGTAACTCTTCATTCTTGTCCAGAATTCTCTTCTACACATAAAAAAGTAACAAGCTCCCGAGGGGGCCCTGCCCAAACTGGAAGGTCGAAGAATGACTGCTTCATCCTTTCTTCTTCTAAAGTACAATATGCCTCAGCAACATCACAGAGATTGGATACCTTGCGAATCACCGCTTCCTGAGCTTCAGCCTGAAAGAAGTGTTAGTAATTTAGTTAGATAGCTCATCAAATATGTTACTTCCTATCTTAAAAATAATGAAGCTGCTGCTATTCAGAAAATCATACATTTTTCCTCTGATCACTACAATTTTTTTCAAAACGTCTTCATCATATTTCTTACTATAGAAAATAGTAATTTGACTAACTTTACTTCCAAAAAGGAAAAAATTAAGAAATCAAGGCCAAAATCATAAGCGGCGTCCTAAACTTGCCTGCATTTTCCACTTTGACAATCGAACATAAACTTGTTCCTATTAAACACTCGAACTACTTATAAAGTGTACCTATTAGGCACTTTTTACTGACATGGCATGGTGTATGTAATACAACTACAAGAAGCGGTGGAAGACATTTATTTATATAAGAAAATCTCTTCTTCTTCATTTCTTCTCCCTATCACCATCCACCACCGTTTTGCCACCACCACCACTGTTACCTTCGCCGTGAAACGCAAATTGAGAAAATTTGACCAGCAAAGAAAAAGATTCCATTTCCTGTGGCTAAAAATTCCACGTCTTCTCAATCTTCCACGAAACCACCAAAAAGGATCAAAGAAACACCACTCAGTTTTCGAATCACCATAATCGCATACACTGCCATAACAAAGGAAAAATCAAATAAGTTGACTAGCAAAGATTCAAACAAGGCTGTAGAAGAGAAGTTCTATCCAACCTCTCATTACAAAGTACTACGTGAGGGACCTTGGTTTATTGGAGGTCATTCCCTAACTATCAGAAAATGGGAACTGAGATTTGCAGCATCTGAAGCCACCAACACATGCACTGCGATTTGGGTTAGATTGCAGGACTTGCCTACTGATTAATACGACTTCAAATATTAACAAAAATTGGTAGCAAGATAGGGAATCTGCTGAGAATTGACAACTGCACCACAAATGCCATCAGGGATAAATATGCTCGGACATGCGTACAAGTTCCATCGGAACACCCCTCTACTTTCATATATCTTTATTAGTGAGCATAAAAGATCATTAGCTTATGAAGCGTACCCAAATTTATGCATCAATTGGGAAAGAATTGGTCATAGGGCCATTACATGCCCTTATAAAAAACCAACAGATCAATATTCTCCAAATGAAGACTCTAATCTATGACCCAAAACAGCTGATTCTACCATTGCTGCCAAGCAGAGGATCGCGAACCCTCAGGATAAAAATTGCTGTACAGTAATATCACTTTTAAAGAAAATAAAAAATGTCAGCACCCTAACAATAATAACCAGCAAGTTTTAAACAAAACCAAACTCCAACCTTGCCAAGAAAGAGAGCCCTAACTATAACCTATGTTGCTTCGACACGGCAATTTAGGTGCCGCACCCGTGTCGACACGACACAAGTATGGGTGTGGTCTGTGTGTATATGGGATCCGTACCAAATCTGGTCAAATAATTTTGGGTATTTTGACCACGATGAAAGGAAAAATTCGAGACGAGATAAAATTTGATTCCCGAAATCAGAACCAAAACTAGGGTAAATTTGAAGAAAATAGCATACCTTATCTAGAAAATCAATAATTCACTTATCTACAACTTAATAATAAAAAAGAAATCCACACTTTACAAGTTATACGTAATTATTCCGCAAAATTTATCATAATGCACAGATAGTTTTATATTTTTATTTTTTATTTGAATTATTATTAGCCGGATCCCCGCACCTGTATCCGTACTAGTATTCGTATCCCCGAATCTTAGAATTTATATTTCGAAGAATCCAACCTCTAGATCTGCACCCGTGTCGAACACCCGCACCCGTGTCTGAGCAACTTAGACTATAACCCTAACCATAATGACAATTATTCCGCGGAAAAAGAAGTCCTAACTAATACAAAAGTCATTACTAGCTCTATTGGTACAAGTACACTCTCTATAAAGCACTCATCAAGTACAATTACTCATAGTACACCGACTCCTAGTTTAACTAATACCAAGATATAGCAAGTTTATATAGCTGGACAGGTGCACAAAGACATATCCTAAGTTGCTCGGACTCAGGTGCGGGTGTCGGATGTCTGATATGGGTGCGGATATAGAGATCGAATTTTTCATGATCTAAATTTTAAGATTAAGGAGTACGGATATAGGTACGGATACAGATGCAGGACCTAACTAATACAAAAGTCATTACTAGCTCTATTGGTACAAGTACACTCTCCATAAAGCACTCATCAAGTACAATTACTCATAGTACACCGACTCCTAGTTTAACTAATACCAAG
>AWOL01S0041736.1:6196-31987 GCA_000715115.1 Nicotiana otophora | reverse complement strand
CCCCCCCATTTCTGGTTGATAGTATTTCTTTATATGCATCGTCGTCTTCTGGAATTATTTCTGAAAGGCCAAAGTTTCTTCTTCCCGCTTTAATCCAATCTCTGAATAAAACAGTAGTCTCCAAGGTGTCTTCTGCTAATGAGTGTCTGTGTCTCCAAGTTGAAATCGTACTGCACTGAAAGTGCTTTCTGAAACTACTGATTAAGCTTGAATAGTTAGTACATCTCGGGCCATTCTTGAAAGAATTGAAAATGATTGTTCGTTCATTCTCCAATATTTTAGCAAGTCTTCATTCTCTGCATCATCGCAAATATCAATAATTCTTTCAAGTAAATAAAAATCTAGCTCGTTAATTAGTGAAGATTGCGATTGACTAATTATTTGTCGAATAACACCAAAAGGTCTATTTGCAGCAGTCTTTTCAAGAGATTGAGATGATGAAGAAGTAGAGGCACCACTAGTTGGTGCAATACAGTTCATTTATCATTGGTAATAGTCATACATAACTTTAGTATTTTCTTAAAACTATCCAAACAAGTAGAAAGAGTTGATCTTTGAGTTGGTTCTATTTTTAAATTAAAGTAAATTATTTCAATAAGTGTCTTTGCACCAATAACTTTTATCTGATGATGTAAAACAACAATAGTAGTGTAAATAACAAGAATAGGAAAAACAATATTTTTAAAATTTTTCAATAATTATTTTAATAGCATATTTATAATATTCTTTTTGTTTATACACAAAAATAACATTGAAATTTCAGCTATATAAATTAACATGCTAGAAATAGTTGGATAATATGCCCTAAAGAATTCTTTAGTAGCATAGAAATATGTTTCTAAAAAATAAATAAGATGAAAAGTGGTATCCCAATCATCATCTATTATCATATTGTGACCAGATTGAACATGAGAATTAAACATTTTGCTAATAGCCAAAGACATTCATAAGCAATAGATAGTATATCATATACGGAATTCCATTTAGTTGCAACTGCTTTAGGAATTTTTCTAAAGGGTAATTTACAAGATTCACAATGCATCTTAAATTATCTACGTCTAGCCGGTCGTTTTGAGAGTATTAGCCTCGATCCACTATTTACTGGTTTTCCCATATCTTTTTTATGCTTATGTGACTTGCCGGAAGGTTTTGGTTTTGGTTTCAGAATGATTTGGGATACTTAGTCCCTAAAACGGAAGCTTAAGTTCTAGGATTTTTTTACCATAGTTGGAACTGTGTGAAGACGACTCCGGAATGGAGTTTCGTCGGTTTCGTTAGCTCTGTTGGGTGATTTTGGACTTAGGAGCGTGTCCGGATGGTAAATTGGAGATTTGTAGCTGAATTAGGCTTGAAATGGTGAAAGTTGAATTTTTGGGAAGTTTGACCGGAAGTGAATTTTTTGATATTAGGGTCGGATTCTGATTCCTAAAGTTGGAATAGGTCCGTAATGTCAATTATTACTTGTGTGCAAAATTTGAGGTCAATCGGACGTGATTTGATAGGTTTCGGCATCGGTTGTAGAAGTTTGAAGTCTCAAAGTTCATTAAATTTGGATTGGAGTGTGATTCGTGTGTTTGTTATTATTTGAAGGTTCGACTAAGTTCGTATGATATTTTAAGACTTGTGGGTATATTTGGTTGAGGTCCCGGGGGCCTCGAGTGTGCTTCAGATCATTTTCGGATTCATTTTGGATTTGGGAAGACTGGTGAAGTTTTTTAATTTCTGGTGTCATCATACCTGCGGAGGGGTTGGCCGCAAGTGCAGATACGCATGTACGAGTGGAAGATCGTAAAAGCAGGTTTGGGCAGCCCAGGTAGGATTCACAATTGCGGAGGGTTTTCTACAGAAGTGGCCTCGCTTCTGCGGTGGGAAGATGCACAAGAGCGATGGCGTCGCAGGAGCGACACTTTGGTCGTAGGCGCGTATGCGCAGGTGCGACCCCTCCTTTCATAGAAGCAGACTAGGGGACTAAAGTCAAGTCCTCACCTGTGATGGAAATTCCGCAGGTGCGACTAAGAGCCCGCAGGTACGAGATCACTGGGCAGAAAAGGCTAATTTCGAGGGTTTGATCCCATTTTCATTTTGGGACTTTGAGAGCTCGGATTGAGGCGAAAAATTGAGGGATTTTCAGAGGAAGGTTTTAGGTAATGATTCTTAACTTATTTTTGGTTATATTCCACTAATCTATCATTAATTTCACCATTTAATTGAGAATTTGTGTTGAGAAAATTGGGAAAATAATTAGAAAGTTCTTCAACCGAATGTTTGAGTTCTGATTGAGATTTTGGCATCGGATTTGAGTAATTTTGGTACGAGTGAACTCGTGATTGAATAGGTGTTTGTATTTTATGACTTTTACCCGATTCTGAGACGTGGGCCCGGGTCGATATTTTGGGACGATTTTCAAAATTCTTGTTAAACTCTTGATTTCATTAATTAGATTAGTTTATTATAGTTATATTTATGGTATGTAATTGTTTTTGGCTAGATTTGGGCCATTCGGAGTCAGATAATCGAAGAAAGGCATTCTTATTGATTGATTGAGCTCGATTCGAGGTAAGTGGCTTGACTAACCTTGTGTGGATGAAATCTCCTTAGGACTTGGTATTGTTGTGATATTTCTGTGATATGTGAACGCCGTGTATGCGAGGTGACGAGTGCGTACACGGGCTAATTATTGTAAATCCGGTTTTTCATTGAGTAGTAGCATGTCACATCTTAATTGAGTTATACTAGCATATGTAGTTATCCTGTTTAGTCTAATTTCGCATGTCTTTGTGCCTTAAATGCTTATTTGAAATCAGTGCAACATGTTTAGTTGAATTCCTGCCTTTACTTGATTTGTATCAACCTTAGCTGTAGAATTCTTGTTGTTAATTGCTTTCTCCAACGATCGGAGCTGTGTGTTTACTTTTGGGACTATGAGGCAGTACCTCGGGAGATCCCCCTGCATATTTACTTTTGGGTCTACGAGGCGGTACCTAGGGAGATCCCCCTGCACATTTACTTTTGAGACTACGAGGCGGTACCTAGAGAGATCTCCTTGCATGTTTACTTTGGGACTACGAGACGGTATCTTGGGAGATCCCCTATTGAGTATTTACTTTTGGGACTATGAGACGGTACATCAGGAGAGCCCCTGTTGTTTATCTCATTGTGTTGTGTTATTATTTCTCTGTGAATTCTTTCTGTAAAATTCTCAGTTTCTTTTTCCTTCATGTTATTATATCTTTGGTATTATTATTTTATCCCAGTACGGCCCGGACCTAACCTCGTCACTACTCTACCAAGGTTAGGCTTGGCACTTACTGGGTACCGTTGTGGTATACTCATGCTACTCTTCTGCGCATGTTTTGTGTGCAGATCCAGGTGCTTCTTATCAGCCTCGTTATTAGTGAGCAGCGAGATTTAAGAGACTTTAAGGTATATCTGTTGCGTCCGCAGACCTCGGAGTCCCCCTCTATTCCCTCCTATATCATTTACCTTTCCATATTTTCTTAGACTCTGGTGTATAGAGATACTAGCTTTCTTCTGTAGCTTGTGACGTATGACTGCCGGGTTTTGGAAAATTATTGTTTATACTCGAATGTTGGGTTTTGTACATGCCGAGCGACATCTTATCTGTTATTTAATTATTTGTTGCAGTTTAGTTGCTAAATTTTGCTTTTACTTCCATTTTTCTGTAATTTGTTAGGCTTACCTAGTCGCAGAGACTAGGTGCCGTCACGACGTCTTACAGAGGGAGATTTGAGCCATGACACCAACTGCAAATCTACTTTTGTCAAGAGTAGTATCAAATAATGTACGTCCATCGTGAACAACTAAGTTATAAATATGACATGCACATCGTATATGAAATAAATCAGCAAAAAATTGAGTTAATCTAGTTTTCAAAACTCGAATAGCATAAGTGTTACTATAAGCATTATCTAAAGTAATAGTAATAATTTTATTAGAAAGTCCATAAAAATCACAAATTTCTTTAATTGTTTAGAAATTAAAATACCAGTGTGTCAGTCATCAACAAATTTATAACCAATAATGAGTTTTTGCATATTCCAATTGTTATCTATCCAATGACATGTAATTGTTAAGTAATTATAATCATTTACACTACGACCTATGTCAGAAGTGATAGAAACTCTACAATATAAGTGGAAAAATAAATATCATAAATATTGTTGATATTCACGTTGAAATTTAAAAACATCACTTCTAACAGTTGTTCTAGAAAAATATTGAAAGGCATCATTATAGGTTTCTTGTATATAATGAACAAACCTGTCACATGACGGAAAACTAAAAGGCAAACCCTCTACAACAACCATTTTTGCTATTTTTTCTCAATCCTTTTTTGGTCATAATGGAGAAGACCTCTCGTCAAAGAGTTAATTTGTGGTTGTACAGTATAAGAATCGTGCCCCGATTGAGTAGGATTTATTTCAGAATGAGGATCCCCCTCCCTAGCAAGCCATATTTTCTTAGACTCCGGTGTATAGAGATACTAGCTTTATTTTGTAGCTTGTGACTTATGACTGCCGGGTTTTGGAAAAATATTGTTTATACTCGAGTGTTGGGTTTTGTACATGCCGAGCGACATCTTATCAGTTATTTAAATATCTGTTGCAGTTTAGTTGCTAAATTTTGCTTTAATTTCCGTTTTTCTGCAATTTGTTAGGCTTACCTAATCGTAGAGACTAGGTGTCGTCACAACGTCTTACGGAGGGAGATTTGAGTCGTGACAAGTTGGTATCAGAGCTCTAGGTTTATAGGTATTATGAGTCACAAGCAGGTTTAATAGTCTCGCGGATCGGTACAGAGATGTCTGTACTTATCTTTGGGAGGCTATTTAACTGTTAGGAAAATTACACTTCTTTGATTCCTTGTCGTGCGAAATTATTTACTTCGAAATTCTAAACTTATGACTTCTATTCTCTCACAGATGGTAAGGACAGGTACAGGCGGATCTGATGACCAAGCACCCGCGCCCCCTGCTAGAGCCTCGAGAGGCCGGGGTCGGGGTAGAAGTTGAGGACGTCCACATGGTGAAGCCAGAGCACTGGCACGAGCTGCTACAGAGGAGCCCCCAGTTGCTCCAGCTAGAGGGCAGGCACCTGAGACACATGTTGCTGCACCAGCCCTCCAGGAGACTCTAGCCCAGTTTCTGAGTATGTTCAACACCTTAGCTCATGCTGGATTGATTCCACTTGCTCCTGCCACATCTTAGGCCGGGGGAGGAGCACAGACTCCCATCGCCGGTACTCCAGAGCAGCGGATTCATGTAGATCAGAGATTATACTGATGCAGACGGTAGCTCCAGTTCAGCCTAAGGTTAGGGCAGCAGTGTCTGAGGCGGAGCAGCTCAGACTTGAGAGGTACAAGAAGTACCACCCTCTTACTTTTACCAGATTGGCGTCAGAGGATGCCTAGGGTTTTCTTGAGGAGTGCCACCGTATCCTCCGTACTATGGGTGTAGCGGAGTCGAGTGGGGTTTCTTTTATAACATTCCAGCTTAGAGGACTAACCTATCAATAGTGGCGCGCTTATGAGTTGGGTAGTCCAGCTGAGGCAGCTTCACTTACAAGGACTCAGTTCTCGGATATGTTCTTGATAGAGTATGTTCCCCAGAGTCTCAAGGACACATGGCGCGCAGAGTTTGAGCAGTTGCGCCAGGGTCCTATGACTGTGTCAGAGTATGCAGTTTGCTTCAGTGATTTGACTAGACATGCACAAGTCTTGGTTGCTACAGTTCGAGAGAGAGTCCGTTAGTTTATCGAGGGGCTCAACCCCACTATCAGGCTAAGTATGGCCCGGGAATTGGAGATGGATATTGCATACCAGCAGGTTGTGGGGATATCTAGGAGATTGGAGGGTATGCTTGCTCGGGAGAGAGAGGAGAGAGAGGCCAAGAGGTCTCGAGAGTCTGGCACTTACAGTGGTACTCGTGCCCCAACTACAGCTCGTCAGGGTAGGGGTTATGGGAGTCGTCCTGTCCATTCAGCACTTCCAGCCACCAGTGGTAGTCCGGCCCTTTCTAAGCCCCATGAGTATTATTATGCACTGCCAGTATCTAGTGCACCTCCTGCACGGGATGCTTCTAGCGGTCAGTCCAACAGACCTAGCTCGAGCTAGTCACAGTAGCCACGCCCTCCGAGAGCTTGTTTTGAGTGTGGCGACACTCGCCATATGGTGAGAGATTTCCCAGACTTAGGAGGGGTGCACCTCCATAGACTTGTTAGGCACTGTTTGCTCCACCGGATCCTCAGGCTATGATTACAGCACCAGCTATCACTCCACCTGCTCAGCCAGTTCGAGGTGGAGGTTGGGGAGGTAGAGGTCGCCCTAGAGGGGGAGGTCAGACCAAATATTATGTTCTTCCTGCTCGTACAGAGGTAGTCTCTTCTGACTCTGTCATTACAGGTATTGTTCCGGTCTGTCATAGAGAAGCGTCAGTTTTATTTGATCCAGGCTCCACTTATTCTTATGTGTCATCTTATTTTGCTCCATATTTTGGAGTATCTCGTGATTCTTTGAGTTCTCCTATTTATGTGTCTACACATGTGGGATATTCTATTGTTGTTGACCATATGTATCGATCATGTTTGGTTGTTCTTAGTAGTTTTGAGACCAGAGCCGACTTATTATTGCTCAGTATGGTAGATTTTGATATTATTTTAGGCATGGACTGGTTGTCGCCCCATTATGCTATTCTTGATTGTCACGCCAAGACCATGGCGCTGGCTATGCCAGGATTACCGCGATTAGAGTGGAGAGGTACCTTAGAGTATACTCCCAACAGAGTTATTTCATTTCTTAAAGCTCAATGAATGGTTGAGAAGGGGTGTGACACTTATCTAGCTTATGTGAGAGATGTCAGTATTGATACCCCTACAGTTGAGTAAGTCCCAGTAATGAGGTATTTTCCATATGTATTTCCAGCTGATCTTCCAGGCATGCTGCCCGACAGCGATATTGACTTTGCATTGATTTGTTGTCAGGCACTCATCCTATCTCTATTCCTCCATATCGTATGGATCATCCCAAGTTGAAGGAATTGAAGGAGCAGTTACATGAGTTGCTTGATAAGGGCTTCATTCGGCCTAGTGTGTTACCTTGGGGTGCTCCGATCTTGTTTGTGAAGAAGAAGGATAGTTCTATGTGAATGTGCATTGATTATCGCCAGTTGGACAAAGTTACAATGAAGAACAGGTACCCATTGCCTTGTATTGATGACATATTTGACAATTTACAGGGTGCCAGAGTGTTTTCCAAGATCGACTTGCATTCAAGCTATCATCAGTTGAAGATTCGGGAGCCAGACATCCTGAAGACTGCTTTCAAGACTCGGTATGGTCACTACGAGTTCCTTGTGATATCATTTGGACTGACCAACACCCCAAATATATTCATTCATTTGATGCACAGTGTATTTCGTCCCTATCTTGACTCATTCATCATTGTGTTTATTGACGGCATTCTGGTGTACTCTCAGACTCGGGATGATCATGAGCAGCACCTGAGGACTGTGCTTCAGACCTTGAGAGAAAAGAAGTTATTTGAAAAATTCTTAAAGTGTGAGTTTTGGCTAGATTCAGTGGCATTTTTGGGTGATGTGGTGTCGAGTGATTGGATCAAGGTGGATCCGAAGAAGGTGGAAGCAATGCAGAGTTGGCCCAGACCGTTCTCAGCTATGGAGATCCGGAGTTTTCTTGGTTTGGCGGGGTATTATCGTCAATTTGTAGAGGGTTTCTCATCTATTGCAGCACCTATGACCAGGCTGACCTAGAAGGGTGCTCTGTTCAGGTGGACAGAGGAGTGTGAGGAGAGCTTTCAGAAGCTCAAGACAACTTTGACTACAGCCCCAGTATTGGTATCGCCTATAGGTTCGGGGTCTTATATTGTATATTGTGATGCCTCGCGGATTGGGCTCGGTGTAGTTTTAATGCAGAACGGTAGGGTGATTGCCTACGCGTCCAAACAACTGAAGGTGCATGAAAAGAACTATCATGTCCACGACTTTGAGTTAGCAGCTATTGTTCATGACTTGAATATTTGGCGGTAATATTTGTACGATGTCCCTTGTGAGATCTACACCGATCACCGAAGTTTGCAGCATCTGTTCAAACATAAGGATCTTAACTTGCATCAACGGAGGTGGTTAGAGCTGCTTAAGGATTATGATATCGCCATTTTGTACCATCCCGGGAAGGCCAATGTGGTGGCCGATACTTTGAGTCGTCGGGCAGAAAGTTTGGGGAGCTTAGCATATCTACCAGCAGCAAAGAGGCCATTAGCATTGGATGTTCAGGCCTTAACCAACCAGTTTGTTAGATTGGATATTTCTGAGTCGAGTCGAGTATTGGCTTGTGTGATCTCTCGGTCTTCTCTTTATGATCGTATCAGGGAGAGTCAGTATGATGACCCCCATCTGTTTGTCCTTAAGGACACGATTCAGCACGATGATGCTAAGGAGGTCACTATTGGAGATGATGGTGCATTAAGGATGCAGGGCAGGCTACGTGTGCCCAATGTAGATGGTTTGCGTGAGTTGATTCTCTAGAAGGCTCACAGTTCGCAGTACTCCATTCATTCGGGTGCCGCAAATATGTATCAAGACTTGAGGCAACATTATTGGTGGAGAATAATGAAGAGAAATATAGTAGAATATGTAGCTCGGTGTCTACATTGCCAGCAGGTAAAGTATTAGCATCAGCGGCCGGGTGGATTGCTTCAGAAGTTAGAGATTCTAGTGTGGAAATGAGAGCGGATCACTATAGATTTCGTTGTTGGGCTTCCACGGACTCAGCGGAAGTTTGATGCAGTTTGGGTGTTTATGGATAGGCTAACCAAGTCAGCTCATTTCATTCCTGTGATGACTACCTATTCTTTCGAGCAACTGGATCGAGTTTATATCCGCGAGATCGTCAGGCTTCATGGCGTACCGGTATCTATCATCTCTGACCGGGGTACGCAGTTCACATTAAGGTTCTGGAGGGTCGTACAGTATGAGTTAGATTCTCGGGTTGAGTTGAGCATAACATTTCACCTTCAAACGGACGGATAGTCCGAACGCACTATTTAGATACTAGACGATATGTTCGTGCATGTGTGATGGAGTTTGGAGGTTCTTGGTATCAGTTCTTGCCACTTGCGGAGTTTGCCTGCAATAACAGCTATCAATCGAGCATCCAGATGGCACCGTGTGAGGCTTTGTATGGTAGGCGGTGTCGGTCTCCAGTGGGTTGGTTCGTGCTGTACGAGGCTAGGTTATTGGGTATAGACTTGGTTCAAGATGCTCTGGAGAAGGTTAAGGTGATTCAGGATCGACTTCGCACATCCCAGTCCAGACAGAAGAGTTATGCGGATCGGAAGGTTCGCGATGTTGCATTCATGGTTGGAGAGCGGGTCCTGCTCCGGGTGTCACCCATGAAGGGTGTTATGATATTCGGAAAGAAGGGCAAGCTAAGCCTAAGGTTTATTGGCCCATTCGAGGTGTTGCGATGTGTTGGGGGGGTTGCTTATGAGCTTGCCTTGCCTCCCAGCCTAGTAGGAGTCCATCCAGTATTTCATGTTTCTATACTCTAGAAGTATCACGTCGATCCGTCTCATGTGTTGGATTTTAGCTCAGTCCAGTTGGACAAGGATTTATCGTATATTGAGGAGCCGGTGGCTATTTTGGACAGGCAGGTTAGAAAGCTGAGGCCAAAGAACATTGCTTCAGTAAAGGTTCAGTGGAGGGGTCAGTCGGTCGAGTAGGCGATTTGGGAGACCGAGCATGATATGCGCAGTCATTATCCTCATCTTTTCACCACTTCAGATATGTCTCTATACTCGTTCGAGGAAGAACGATTGTTTTAAGAGGGGGGGATATAACGACCCGGCTGGTCGTTTTGAGAGTATTAGCCTCGATCCCCCATTTACTGCTTTTCCCGAATCTTTTTATGCTTATGTGACTTGTCGGGAGGTTTTGTTTTTAGTTTCGGAGTGATTTTGGATATTTAGTCCCTAAAATGGAAGCTTAAGTTTTAGGATTTTTGACCGTAGTTGAAACTGTGTGAAGTCGACTCCGGAATGGAGTTTTGTCGGTTCTGTTAGCTCCGTTGGGTGATTTTGGACTTAGGAGTGTGTCCGGACGGTAGATTGGAGGTTTGTAGCTGAATTTGGCTTGAAATGGAGAAAGTTTAACTTTTGGGAAGCTTGACCGGAAGTGGACTTTTTGATATCGGGGTCATATTCTGACTCCGGAAGTTGGAATAGGTCCGTAATGTCAATTATGACTTGTGCGCAAAATTTGAGGTCAATCGGACATAATTTGATATGTTTCGGCATCGGTTGTAGAAGTTTGAAGTCTCAAAGTCCATTAAGTTTGGATTGGAGTGTGATACGTGTGTTTGTTGTTGTTTGATGTGATTTGAGGGCTCCACTAAGTTCGTATGATATTTTAAGACTTGTGGGTATATTTGGTTGAGTTCCGGGAGCCTCGGGTGTGTTTCAGATCATTTTCGGATTCATTTTGGATTTGGGAAGACTGCTGAAGTTTTTCAATTTCTCGCATCATCGCACTTGCGGAGGGGTTGGCCGCAGGTGAGGACACGCACGTACGAGTGGAAGATCTCAGAAGCAGGTTTGGGCAGCCCAGGCAGGATTCACAATTGCGGAGGGTTTTCCGCAGAAGCAGCCTCGCTTCTACGGTGGGAAGATGCACATGAGCGATGGCATCGCAGGTGCGACACTTTGGTCGCAGGCACGCATGCGTAGGTGAGGCCCCTCCTCTCGCAAAAGCGGACCCAGGGGACTTAAGTCAAGTCCACACCTGTGATGAAAATTTTACAGATGCGGCGTCGCAGGTGCTACTAAGAGCCCGCAGGTGCGAGATCGCTGGGCAGAAAAGGCTAATTTCGAGGGTTTGATCCAATTTTCATTTTGGGACTTTGAGAGCTCGGATTGAGGCGAATAATTGAGGAATTTTCAGAGGAAGCTTTTGGGTAATGATTCTTAACTCGTTTTTGGTTATACTCCACTAATCTATCGTTAATTTCACCATTTAATTGAGGATTTCGGTTGAGAAAATTGGGAACAAAATTAGAAAGTTCTTCAACTGAATTTTTGAGTTCCGATTGAGATTTTAACATCGGATTTGAGTAATTTTGATACGAGTGAACTCGTAATTGAATAAGTGTTTGTATTTTGTGATTTTTACCCAATTCTGAGACGTGGGCCCGGGTCGACATTTTGGGGTGATTTTTAAAATTCTTGTTAAAGTCTTGATTTGCATTAATTAGATTAGTCTATTATAGTTGTATTTATGGTATGTAATTATTTTTGGCAAGATTTGGGCCATTCGGAGTCGGATAATCGAGGAAAGGGCATTCTTACAGATTGATTGAGCTTGGGTCGAGGTAAGTGGCTTGCCTAACCTTGTGTGGGTGAAATCCCCTTAAGACTTGGTACTGTTGTGATATTTCTGCGATATATGAGCGTCGTGTATGCGAGGTGACGAATGCGTACACGGGCTAATTATTGTAAATTTGATTTTTTACTGAGTAGTAGCCTGTCACATCTTAATTGTGTTATACTAGCATGTGTAGTTATCCTGTTTAGTCTAATTTCACATGTCTTCGTGTCTTAAATTCTTATTTGAAATCTGTGCAGCATGTTTAGTTGAACTCCTGCCTTTACTTGATTTGTATAAACCTTAGCTGTAGAATTCTTGTTGTTAATTACTTTCTCCATCGATTTAAGTTGTGTGTTTACTTTTGGGACTACGAGGTGGTACCTCGGGAGATCCCCATGCATATTTACTTTTGGGACTACGAGGCGGTACCTCGGGAGATCCCCCTCCACATTTACTTTTGAGACTACGAAGCGGTATCTCGGGAGATCTCCTTGAATATTTACTTTGGGACTACGAGACGGTATCTCGGGAGATCCCCTATTGAGTATTTACTTTTGGGACTACGAGACGGTATCTCGGGAGATCCCCTATTGAGTATTTA
Organism: Nicotiana otophora; assembly: GCA_000715115.1. Classification (NCBI taxonomy): domain Eukaryota; kingdom Viridiplantae; phylum Streptophyta; class Magnoliopsida; order Solanales; family Solanaceae; genus Nicotiana; species Nicotiana otophora. The sequence goes on along the minus strand of AWOL01S0041736.1, from coordinate 19,991 downwards.
CTTTTGGGACTACGAGACGGTATCTCAGGAGCGCCCCTGTTGTTTATCTCATTGTGTTGTGTTATTATTTCTCTGTGAATTCTTTCTGTAAAATTCTCAATTTCTTTTCCTTCATGTTATTATATCTTTTGTCTTATTATTTCATCCCAGTAGGGCCCGAACCTGACCTCGTCACTACTCTACCGAGGTTAGGCTTGGCACTTACTGGGTACCGTTGTGGTGTACTCATACTACTCTTCTGCACATGTTTTGTGTACAGATTCAGGTGCTTCTTATCAACCTCGTTATCAGTGAGCAGCGATATTTTGGAGACTTCAAGGTATATCTGCCGCATCCGCAGACCTCGAAATCCCCTTTTATTCCCTCTTATGTCGTTTACCTTTCCAATATTTTTCTTAGGTTCTGGTGTATAGAGATACTAGCTTTCTTCTGTATCTTGTGACTTATGACTGCCGAGTTTTGGGAAAATACTATTTATACTCGAGTGTTGGGTTTTGAACATGCCGAGCAGCATCTTATCAGTTATTTAATTATCTATTACAGTTTAGTTGCTAAATTTTGCTTTTATTTCCGTTTTTTCGCAATTTGGTAGGCTTACCTAGTCGTAGAGATTAGGTGTCGTCACGACGTCTTACGGAGGGAGATTTGGGTCGTGACACCAACTGCAAATCTACTTTTGTCAAGAGTAGTGTCAAATAATGTACGTCCATCGTGAACAACTAAGTTATAAATATGACATGCACATCTTATATGAAATATATCAGCAAAAGATGGAGTTAATTTAGTTTTCAAAACTCGAATAGCATAAGTGTTACTCGAAGCATTATCTAAAGTAATAGTAATAATTTTATTCGAAAGTCCATAAAAATCACAAATTTCTTTAATTGTTTAGAAATTAAAATATCAGCGTGTCGGTCATCAACAAATTTATAACCAATAATGAGTTTTTGCATATTCCAGTTGTTATATATCCAATGACATGTAATTATTGAGTAATTATAATCATTTACACTACGACCTGTGTCAGAAGTCATAGAAACTCTACAATATAAGTGGAAAAATAAATACCGTAAATATTGTTGATATTTATGTTGAAATTTAAAAACATAACTTCTAACAGTTGTTCTAGAAAAATCTTGAATCATATTCATCTTTTGGATACCTCTGAATGTGACCTATAAATGAATGACCAAATAAGTAATTTTTTACTTTCTCTTTCTAATAAGAGATTTTTATAGACTTATTTGCTACCACTAGAGGGGTTTTAACTTAGTTATATTTACTATACAATTTACAAACTATATACAAATCAATGATAAATAAGGATCTCTCTGTTCTTTTCTCTTCGATTCTCTCTCTCTCACTATCTCTCTCCGTGTTTGTTTTTTCCACAGTCATTGGGTTCGCGTTTGTGGTGGTGGAAGCTGCTCGTTTCTGTGATGGAGTTCCGGTATTCAGACAATTGAGCTGCGACGGGTGTGACTGGAAACAACAATCTCACATTGGTTTTCTGTGTGCATTTTGTAGATAAAAGTGACATGAGTTTATGGAGAAAGCTGCTTTAATGGTGCTTAGATCTAATAGCTTTAGACGAATAATATGAAGTCGACTGTTTTTTCTAGGTACGGCTAGTAAAATCAAAGTTTGAAGTCATAAATCCCATGGTATCAAACGATTTTAGCACCTAGAAGTTGTATTATAGTTGTATAAAAATTATACAAATATTATATTTAATTAAGTTTGCCTTGTATTAATTTTGTATGAATATTTTATATATGTATCAAAAGTGTATCAAAGTTGTATAAGTTGTAGATTAGTTGCATGAAATTTGTATTTAGTTTGTATGTTAATGTATATGCATCAAATTTGTACGAAATTTGTATCAAATTTATACGATGCATTAAATTTGTATGTTGTTGTAGATGTATCAAATTTATATAAAATTTATGTGATGCTCTGATACTATGATAAAATAGACCTTGGGCCTAACTCAACCCCAAAAGCTAGCTTATGAGGCGTGAATTGCCCGAGACCATATAAGAAGACCAAGGACCTCAAATGCCACCGATGTGGGACAACTCAACATCCTCCCCCCTCGCCCATGCCCACGCCTACGCCTGCAAACTAGAGCGTGGACAACATAAATAGGGAGCCATCGGTAACAATAATAGGGATGAGCATGGTTTCTGATACAATTTTGTATTTTAAATTGTCTGAAATTTAATTTTCGTCTAATTTAATTTAATTTTTGAGATGATATGTTGTTTATTGGCTCTTGGGATCTGCTAATACATATTAGAATTTCAATACGGTTTGGACGAAATTGAATGTTAAAGAGAGAGGACGATGGTGTAACTGAATCCCTTAATTGAAGGTACTAATCAAGGCTTGGGAGTCTTTTAACACTACTAAAAAAATAGAATTAGTTACGAACTTCATCGCTAATTTATCGCTAAATCATTTAGCTAACATAATTTTTTGATAATTATCGCTAATCCTTCACCAAATAGGATTAGGAACAGATTTTGTTGTTCGGCTATTGAATTTGTCTGTCACTAATTTTTATTTTTTTTTAGTGGTGTAAGGAAACGTATACAAATTATTAAAAAAAAAATCCTAGTTAATTTTGGTAATATGCAAAACATAATTAGTTTGTAATATTATATATATGAAAAAAATCGCTTCTAGTAATGTGTTATCGTGACGTGAAAGCACTCTTCAAAATTAGATGTATAAATGATTGGAATCATAACCTAGAAGGAAATTAATTTTATTTCACAACTTGCTATGATCCGCATGCAGGAAAATGACGCACATCAAATATTATTGTATTCACTTCTTAGACATAAGCAATAAAAGTACTTGAATAAGTTAATTTTCTTAGCTTAATTCCTAATTCTTGAATTATTGATCTTGCCCTTTTGGAGCAACTTGATAGCAACCATGGAAGCTCAACTTCATTGGAGGAGTAAATATTATCAATATCAAGATTCGAGGATAAATCTTCTTTGAAAAGAGGAGAATGATAGGAGCCATAGAAGCTCAACGTTATTAAAAAATAAGGATGAAATTTAAGAACTCCAAGAAAGCCCAAATAAGATCTCAAACAAAGAAATTTCAAGACAAGCTTAATGAATTTCAATTGGCAAAAAGTATCTTATGATAGAAGAAGAGCTCCAACACAAGGAGGATCTTTGGGCCAAGTCATAATAACTATTTGGAGGCCCAAATTTAAGGCCCAAATTTAGTAAAAATATTTTAGAATTTTGAATTAAACTAATCAAATCTTCATATCCATAAATAAAATTTTCTATAATAAGATCCAAGATAATATATTACAAACTACCAGAAAATGGCTATTTTTTGACTGCCAAAACAGTCGAAATGCGGTCAGAAAATACTAATTTCCTACTACATTCAGACCGAAAAATTGCAGTCGCAAAATAGATGGTCTGAAATAGTTTGCGACCGAATCGGACCGTAATTTGCGACTACATTAGTCACAAAGTCAAAATAAAAAATGACTAATAAATGTCGCCAATTGTCCGACTGACGCGGTCGTAATCGATTTAAATTAAATTTTAATTTTATATTATTTTTCCCACTACTTCGGTCGCAAACGGTATATATAATTATAATTTTCTTTATTCTTTCTCACCGGAGTGGTCGCAAATAATATAAAGTATTTTTATTTTATTTGGGTTTTTCCACTACTGTGGTCGCAAAATTAATTTAATATTATTTATTTATTTATACTTTCCACTACTGCGGTCGCAAACCTAATTTAATATTATTTGTTTATTTAGTTTTCCCACTACAGCAGTCGCAGATGTCCTGAAAGTGAAAAATTTTGAAGCACTTTGCGACTATCCTGGTCGAAAATCAGCCGAAAAATTGGAAATTATTTGACAGATTTTAGCTGTTTTAAAAGCACCACCACCTGCAAATTCAAATACACATCAACTAAACAATTAATCTATCAATCTAACCAATCAATCCACCATTCCAACCAATTAATCCACTATTTCAACTAATCAAATCCATAAAATGCAAACAATTATAGAAAACATAAATATTTGTAACTAAAACATCCAAACACAAGTTAAACATTCAAGCACCATTCCATCTAGCATAAAACATTACAATTATAGTCAAGTGTAAACATTACCAAGTCTAAACATCCAACCAGAACAAATAATAATGTGTCAAACATCACAACCACAACAAACTAAAACTCATTATCCCTGCCATCCTCTCCATTCAAAGGATCAAATTGACGCATGCTCATAAGTTTCTCCACTAGACTCTGCAATTTGTTAAAATTTGCGTGATCTTCTTTCCGTTTCTCCTTCAACTCTTCAACTTATTTTCGTAATTCTTTCACCTCTTCGTGATTCTGCGAATAACTCACATCACTAGACAATAATGTCGTAGAACGACCTACTGAATGTTGTGATCCAAGTCCGTAGGCTCTACCTTTCTTTGCACCACCAACCACATGTGTCCATATTGAAACTACATCATTGAGTGATACTTGGGTTGAGCTACTATTCTCGAAATCGAGTTGACTTTGACGCCATTACTTAAAACTTTTTTATAGGCTTCCTGAAATTTAAATGGTAAGCATTAAATTATGTTATACCAACAGTATGAAGCACCAATAAATAAATTATGAGAGCTTCATATAATGTTCTACGCATATGAAAATGAAAAAGTAAATGCAATTGATAATCTATAGCAGGGGAAAAGATTAAAGACATGAACCTATAAGATTCTTATTTCATATTCCTTTTTAGAGTAGACCAATAAAAAAGCAGAGTTTAATATGAAATCCTCAAAAAGGCTACATCAGGGAAAAAGGAACAAAGATATAAGCTTTTAAGTACTAGAGATCTCTATATTTTTTACTAACACATATCTCTAACAAGACTAAAAGACTCTTAGAGAACTAAACCTTTACCACAACTAATTGGTATCGCCTACATTGATTTTTTTATTCTGCCTGTGAGAATTTTCTCGAATTGCCAGTACCAAGCCTGAATAAAGGAGAGTTGCAATAGGCGTAAAACTAATCAATTTCTAATGAACCCTCACAATAAGAACTGCATCTGATAACCACACTATTATAAACAATTTAAATATAATAGTATAGAACATATATTTATATGTAATGAACTACTTCTCGGACAATTAATAGTAGTAATGTTAACCTTTAATACATATAAATTCTCGTAGATATTTTAGGACAACTCAACACATATCTTTTCAGAGAAAAATTTATTTTACCCACCAACGGAAGTGGAAGAAAGAGACACAAAGCGAAAACTGGAAATTAGAATGTTAACATGGAAAGAAAATACATATGAATAATTTATATGTAAAGAACTTGTTCTCCATCTTTACAATTTCATTTTTTAAATATTTAAATATAATGGTATAGAATATAACATTATATACCCAAATCAAAAAAGAAACTCCAAATAAAAATCAAAGAGAAAATACAGAACATTAAGAACCACGGATTCCAACATAAACAAATAAAAACAGCCTTCTAATGAAATTAAAGTTATCCATTTAAAGATTGTGCCTTAGAATTGAATATGAAAAAAATAAACAGAAAGGGAAAAAAGAAACTTACTCGTATGAGGATATGAGAAGAAAGAGAGGGAGCTGAGTCAAGGGTGAAATATCGGTCGAGCAGAGAGAGAGAGAGAGAGAGAGAGGAAATTGGGGAAATAGGATTTTGGCCTGAAATATTAGATTAAGGTCAGTGACTATCGCAGTCGCAAACCGACTTAAATATTTTTTTACATTTTAATTTTAATATTGCGACCGACGAGGTCACTTAGTGGGTCAACTGATATTTTTTAATTTTTAATGTCCGACCGAATCGGTCGCAAAAGTGAAGGCGGGAAATTGTCGTGATGTTTTCCCACTGTTTTGTCGGAATAATAGTCGATTTTTTTAAAAAAAAACAAAGTAATAAAAATTCAATCTTTTTTCAACTATAGCGGTCGCAAAAGCAGTCCCATTAGTGACTGCTTCATTTTCAATCGAAAATTTCGGTCATAAATTGATGTTTTTCTAGTAATACACATTGCTAACATTTTATTAATTTGAATTAATGCTTACCAATATAAATGATAATATTTTTATGTGAAGTTCAAGCCTTTATGCATAAATAACAAGTATGGAAAAAACAAAAAAGCGTGACACCAAATTTTGTAAGGCATGGTCTTATTAACATTTGGCGTTATGCTACTAATTTAATTGAGCAACCCATGAAAACAACATAAATTTGTGAGATCAACTTATTCATGAGTAGGTATTTTCCTAATGCCACGTGGATTTTGCACTATTGGATGGATGTCCCTGATTCTATTAGTTCTCTATGGTGTATTAGTAGCAATATGTTCTTGTTATTCAGCCTTTGGAAGGAAAGAAATTGTAGAAAAATAATTTTTTGATAGTTGCAATAAAAGTCCTTGAATAATTTAACTTGCTTAGCAGAGTCCTAATTCTTGAATTCTTGATTTTGAGCCTTTTTGGAGCAACTTGAATTCAAAATAAGAAGTAACAGTCTAGCATAGCCCGATCCCGTCACCAACTTGTAGCGCACGAGTGGCAACAACTGTCTACCCGATATATATAGTAAAGCTATCCTCATGCACTGTAACATAAAGTGTTTTAACCTTTACTTGGGATAATTTTCTTCTGTGGAATCCCATAGATCAAAGGAGTGCCACGACAACCCTTCTAACTTTCTTCATACTCCAATAACGAACAATGTACTCAAAGGTATCAAACCGACTTCGTCGTCGGCTTGTAACGCCCGATCGTTAAACAATTGCCCAACTGATATAGTAAATCGATCTTCATGCACGGTCAAATAAAGTGTTTTAACTTTGTACTTCTTGGATTATCATCTTCAGTGGAATCCCATAAATCAAAGGAGTGGGCACGATTATTCATAACGACCTTTCTCACTTTCTACATATCCCAATAACGAAATACGTATTCAAATGTCTCATGAAAAGACAACACAAATCTTGTAAGTTGAACTTCTTCATGGTTAAGAACTTTCTTGATTATCCGGGGGGGTTTTACATCAATTATTGGTGCCGGATATATGTCTCTAATTTCAATCAACTCTCTAGTTACTTTCCATTGGGTATTTGTTGCAATGCATTCTTCTTCCTCAGCCTTTGAAGGATAGAATCTGTAGAAGGGTGTTTTCTTGAATGTTGCAGGGGGAGCTTCTTCAGCCATTGAGAAAGACGTTGAAATTAAGAGAGATTACGTGTATTTGTAGGTTGTTAGAAGAGACCTCCAAGTTATAGTTATTACCTAACCGACCTCCAAGTTATAGCATGCGGGTTAAATGTAAGGATATTTGCATAAATATGCACCTAAGTAGCCATGTCTTTAAGTTTATACCTGCATAGCCCTTCTTTGTTTTGCAACAGTATTTATTCACATGGTATATAATGTTATACAATATTATACACTTAGTGTAAATAATATAGCAATCTTGTATAAATATATATAACCAGAGGCGTAGTCAGGATTTCAAGTTTATGGGTTCGGGATTCTAATCATTTTAAGTTACTGGGTTCTAAATTAAGAATTTGTATATATTTAAAGAAAAATTTAAGACAAATATATAATTTGAACCAAAGTTAATGGGTTCGGCCGAACCCGTAGCCGATATTGTGTCTCCGCCTCTGATACACATTTTTACATTGTTATACAAAAAATACATTTTGTCTCTTATGAACTTTAACTCACAAAACTCCATCTATAGCTCTATTCTTTACTAAATAGCTTCAAATTTTAACCATAATTTCAAAACGCCATTCCCGACAAACCCCAACCATCAATATCAAATTTTTTAATAAAATCACAAAATACATTTGTCAGTTTTCAAGATTTTAAAAACCCCAACAATAGATTTGCCCTTCCCATATTCTTGAGTTCTTCACTAGATGGTTATTACGCTCGTCAGAATTTTAGGAAACAATCCTGCAATCACTAGAATTTTGAAAAATCAAGAATTTAACCACAATGAAGAATAATTATGGTGAGCCGTCCGGGTTTGAGGCAAAACTCGAAGATCACTAGTTTTTGGAACTGATGATCACTAGTTTTAAAGCCAAATAAAAGAGTACAATTGTTCTAAAAAGCTAAAAAGATTGTTTTTTTTAAAAAAAACTTTTTCCTCTCTCTTATCTTACTTTTCATAAACAAGATAGAGAATTTTATCGTAAACAAGTTGGAAATTGAAATTATTTCATAAAATTATGGATTATAAGTTTGGTTTTAGATTTTGAAAGATTATTTATGGGAAAAAGAAAAGTAGATATCTACAAGTTATCCCTAGCAAGATTTTTTAGCCTACAGCAGATTGGAGAATTTAATAATAACATACATTTTCTATAAGTTTTACTGTATTTATTTTTTACATTATTGAAATCCTAATTATTTTAATTTATTTTTAATAACAAATATTTGAGAGAATAAATGTTAGCGTAAAGACGTTGTAATTTTTTTTATTTGAGAGAATAAAACAATATTAGCGCACCTAGTGATTATAGTTTAGTTTAGAAAACTTAACACTTATTATTTGAATCCTAATTATTACCTTTTACTTGTAGCGTTCTATTTTTAGAAAATTTATATTGTAATATTCCAATGAATCCTTGTGAGTTAAGGTTTTAGAATAGGATGAATTAGTGAAAGAAAATTGTCTCGAATTAAAGAACCTATAATTTTAAGGATCCACACAAATTTAACATAGATAGTGTATGATGTAAAAACATAACTATATAAGTGATACGCATTAGTTGAGATATTTTATTTTTACTTTAGGTCTTGTATTGTTTAAGGATCTTTACATAAATAATAAATGGAATTCACAATTTAATTTTTTTCTAGCAGTGTACATAGTAATAGATTATAGATTTTATATATATATATATATATACACATACGAGAGAGGGGTAACTCTTCTGCTCTTTCTTAGTGGTTTAACCTTTCACAAATTAATGTTTAAAAAATACAAAAATCTTTTAATATTTTTATTTATATTTGCATAATATTAGCATGAGATGATTTAATTGAAGTAACTAATCAACTTGTTTGAGTCTGAAGCATAATTATTATTGTTGTATGACTATATATAATAGCATGTTGGCCAAACTTATGTAAACTTAAAATTTCTTTTTTTTCCCTTAATTTTAAAATTGGCTTATTTTAGAGAATTAGGTATTTCTTCAAGCTTTTAGCTAAAAAATAAGCATTTTTGAATAGTAACACGTAGAAGCTATTAAAAGGATAATTGAGTGCATTTGCTGCATGCAAATATGGAAGCTTTTGCAGAATTTGTGTGACAGTTTGTTGCTAATATATATATATATATATATATATATAGCTTGTGTGCAGTACTGCTGTTTGGTTATTGAACTAAAAGTAAAGGAGAATTAATTAGATGATCCGATGTATGGAATTGGTAGCATTTGTATAAACCAGTGTAGACTAGCAACCCTGCTCTTGTCTCTATTTTTGTGTATATATCATGGATATTATCTTACTCCCGAGATATCAGTGCTCTGCATAATTTGACATAGCACAGCGTGGAAGCTGTGATTTAAGAGTTTTAATTTTTCCACCTATCTAAACAAGAGACTGCTTGATCATTTCTCCATTTTAAATATACTAGTAGTGTAGGCAAATAAATTTTATTAAAATTAAATTCATAAAATAATTTGGACTATATTTTAAATTCAAGATATTAGTTCAAATAAATATTTTGGGCTAATATAATTGGATTAATTATATAAGTCCAATTTAATTAGGTTACAAATGATGAGCCCACTTCATTAAGCCCAACATGTCATCTTCCTTGAGGCACGGTTTGGTGCTATGTGTCAAATGACGTGGCGCGCCAAGTCAAACGAAAGAGCCAATAGGATCATGCCACGTATCAAAATGACAAGGCATGCCAAGTCACATTAAAAGGCCAATGAAACCACGCCACGTGTGCAAGTAACATATTCTGGCCAATCAAATGCGGCCTTGTCACACTTCAATTTGATTGGTCGGAAAGAGTTTGTTCTTATCATAACTCTTCCCTCCCACAACTATAAATAGGAGTCTTCATAACTCAGAAAAGACATCAAAAGTTATAATAAGAATCAAGAAAGAGCTCGTGGATCAAACGCTACAAATTCCTCCACAAGTTCAAGTTCAAGCTCAAGAACGAAGAACAAATCAAGTTCATGCTCAAGAACAAAGAATAAATCAAGTTCAAGCTCAAGAACAAAGAACAAATCAAGTTCAAGTTCAAGCAATCAAGCTCAAGCTCAAGAACGAAGAACAAATCAAGATTCAAGGAGTACGAGTTCAAATCATAGTTCGTGCTAGTTGAATTCAAGATCATCGTTCATGGCAACAACTACATATTCAAGATCAAGCTCAAGGGCCCTTGAATTTATTTACTATTGGAAAGAACAATCAGAGGATTCATAGAGATTGTACACTCAAATTACTTGAAATTAAATACTACTATTGTTGCAATATTTTTCGATCTTGATTTTATTTTCTTGACGTAATTTATTGTCTACAAATTCTAGCACGCCCAGTGGGACCATCTCTACCTCTCATCTCAACTTTTCAATCACCAAAGTTCAAGAACATTGAAATGGCTTCAAAGAAAATCAATTCTAGTTCAACTTCCACTAAGGCTGCTAATTTCAGGTTCTATGCTGATGTGGAAAGCATCCTCGATATTACCTTTGGAAGCTTTGGACCAGTTACGAGGAGCAAAGCAAGCTCGTTAGGACAACAAGCACCCCAAGTGTCATCTTCATCAACCCATATTTTTGGATCTTCATCCTCAAAGGAGCAAGATCTTCCACAAACATACCCGAAGGAGGAAGCGATGTTGCTAAAAAGATCAAGAAATCTCCTGCTCTACTTGACCTCTCCGGATCCAAGTACTCTGTTGTGAAGGAAGATGATGATGATTCAAGTGATGGATCATCCCCACTTACACCACATAGCATGAGCAAATCGAAGATCAATCTGTGTGACAATCTATGCTATTCTCCATCGTCCACGACAATCATGCAAGCCATGGTGACAAACACTTCATCTGTGGAGGAGCAGTTAGCAAACTTGACGGAAGAAATCGATGGCTTGACCAAGTGCATGCAAAATCAAGATGCTAGAATTGACAAGTTAACAGATAGGATGGGAATCTTGATGGAAGAAGAATCCACCCATGCACCTGGCAAGCTCCTAGAGGTTCCAGAGAGTAATTCTCCCCCAAGACAAGTTGCTTCTGCTAAGGCTATCCTTGTCTCGTCTGAAGGGGTGATTCCAATCGATCAACTGAAGGAGTTCATTTAAGGAACTATTAAAAGAAAGTATGAAGTTTCTACCAAGTCATCTCTTACATATGCAAAGCCGTATACTGCAAGGATCGATATGTTGAAGATGTTTGCTGGCTATCAACCTCCAAAGTTTCAGCAGTTTGATAGTAAAGTTAATCCAAAGCAACACATGGCGCACTTCATTGAAACATGCAATAATGTTGGGACCTATGGAGATTACCTCATCAAGAAGTTAGTTCGTTCGCTAAAAGGAAATGCTTTTGATTGGTATACAGACCTCAAGGCAGGATCTATTGATAGTTGGGATCAACTAGATCAAGAGTTCCTCAATCGCTTTTATAGAACAAGATGCATTGTGAGCATGGTGGAACTTACAAATACTCGTCAACGGAAGGGTGAACCAGTTATCGACTTTATCAATCATTGGAGGAATGCAAGCCTACTACAAAGACAGACTTAGTGAAGCTACTGGCATTGAGATGTGCATCCAAGGCATGCATTGGGGACTCCGCTATATCTTGCAAGGTATCAAGCCTAGCACATTTGAAAAACTTGCGACTCGTGACCATGACATTGAGTTAATCATGGCCTCTGTTGGAAACAAAAGGCTGCCTATTTATGAGCCTTGCAAAGGGAAAGACAAGCAAGAAGTCAGGAAATAGAGCAAGTTTGTACCCAAGTCTAAAAATAAAGAAGTTATGAATGTAAACACATCACTTGTGAAGTTAACAACGAAGGTGAGCAAGAAGAAGAGTATGAAATCTACTTCTTTTCAAGATAAACCAAGTGGGAAGTTGACTCTAAAAGAAATGCAAGAGAAGGAGTACCCATTTCTGGATTGTGATGTGCCAGCAATTTTTAAAGAACTCCTCGAGTTAAATCTCATTGAGCTTCCAGAGATGAAGCGACCAAATGAAGCTGGGAAAACGAATGACCCAAATTACTGTAAATACCATCGACTTGTGAGTCACCCTCTAAAGAAGTGCTTTATATTTTAAGACAAAGTTATGGACTTGGCTCGTGAAAAGAAGAGCGTACCTGAAGATGAGAAAGCAAGCACAAACCAAGTCTCTATCACTTTTGGCTCATTCAGCCCAGATGAATTATGTAGTTTTAGAGAAAGTAAACATGAAGAATCACTGGAGAACAACAAAGTTGAAGTTGATCAACCTGAGAATGATGAATATTGGAGGTCGGTGACTCGTCGTAGGCCCCACAAAAGGAGCCCATGTAAAGAATCGATCGAATAACCAACAAGAAAAATGATGGTAAAAAGACCAAGGAAACATAGTCCAATTAGGCATTTGAAGAAAGCAAAAGAGGAGGTGCACCACCCTCAAAAGCCACGACATCCAGTGACCTTGGAGGAGTTCCTACCAAGTTGGTTCCGCACAAAGATTTCCTATGTGGGTATTGATGCCTCTTGTTGACATGCTGACAAAGGGGAAGAAAACAATGATGAACTGCCATTGGCATCATCTTCGGAAAATCTCATCGAGTCCATTCCTCAAGAAGTTAATGCTTATGAGGGAAAATTTACGTTCACAAATGACGATCTTCTACTATGTGACACTCCTCATAACCTGTCACGACCCAAAACTAACCCCTATCGTGATGGCGCCTATCGTGGAACTAGACAAGCCGAATCATTTCCAAAACAAACCGATATTTTCATTTTAAAGAAAATTTTAAGTTTATTTAACATAAACCTTCATTTAAAGAATTCAAATCAAAGAAAAACAGAAGTGCGGAAAAGAAAAGCCCAACATCAGGGTGTCACTAGTCATGAGCATATACTACAATTTGTCTAACAATATCAAGGCTAACTCAGCCCGAAGAATAGCTAAATACAACTAGAGGAAGATAAGAGGGAGAAGAGTAAGGGCTGCGATCGCCAAACAGCTACCTTGCTATCTCCAAGAAAATCTGCAACCAGAATACTAAATAATTGCTACCGTATCCAGCTATACCTGGATCTGCACACAAGGTGTAGGGAGTAACGTGAGTACGCCAACTCGGTAAGTAACAATAATAAATAAAGACTGAGCAATAGTGACGAGCAATAAAGCATATAACGTTCATATCAGGAAATCTCAGTAAAATACCACATGCTCTTAAAAATTAGGATTTGAATCAAATATCTCGTTTAAACACAGTTCCAGTAAAAATCATTTTAAAGATATTTTTCCAACAGTTTTTCAAACAAAGCTCAATGCAAAGGTGAGCAAAAATGATGAAATCATAAACAGCCCCTCGGGAAAAACGTCACTCATATACAGCCCCTCGAGCAAACCTCACAGTCACTCATGCCACTCGGGCATACCTCACAATCACTCTTGCCACTTGGGCATACCTCACAATCACTCTTGCCACTCGGGCACACCTCACAATCACTCATCACT
>AWOL01S0041735.1:12234-28959 GCA_000715115.1 Nicotiana otophora | reverse complement strand
ATATATATATGTGTGTGTGTCTTTTGGTCATGTTTTCCCATGTAGGTTGTTCATATGAATTAGTAGTTTATTTCCATACGTTATGCATGACCTACACTTATTTCATGTTTATATCTTAGACGAATGCTTAGGGGTGTTCGATAAGTAGAACTCGGGCATTTGTCACGGCCCATCGGTTTGGGTCGTGACACATAGTCATCACTTCGTCATGACTGTTACTTATGTTTTGGCATTTTTGGTCCATAAAATAAGAAATCAGGACAATTACCATATTTTCGTGTGTTGTAGCCCACGCTATCTGCATGAATTTGGGAAGTCGGCCCTGAATCTCTTAAAATTTTACGGGCTCATAAAAAATGATCTAATGAACAATAGTTATCGGTTCGCAATGAACTTTCATTGTTTCTTGGCGCTTTTGGGGCATAAAACAGGAATTCATGACAATTTCCAGATTTTCGTGTGCTATATTTCACGCCATCTGCATGAATTCGGGCAACCGGCCCCGAATCTCCTAAAATGTTTCGGGCCCATAAAAAATAACCTAATGAACAATAATCATTATTTTTCCATGACCGTTCTCGTTTTTGGCATTTTGGGCAATAAAAATTTCAGGACGATTCCCAGATTTTCGTGTGCTAGTCCACGCCATCCGCATGAATTCGGGCTACTAGGCCCGAATCTCCTAAAATTTGTGAGCCAATAAAAATGATCCAATGAATAATAGTCATCGCTTCACTATGATCGTTCCTCATTTTTGGCGTTTTAGGGCCATAAAACAGGAATTCGGGACGATTCCCAAATTGTCGTGTGCTATAGTCCACGCCATTTGCCTGAATTCGGGCGATCGGCCCCGAATCTCCTAAAATTTTAGGGCCCCATAAAAAATGACCTAATGAACAATAGTCATTGATTTTCCATGACCGTTCCTCATTTTTCGGTGTTTTAGGGCCATAATACAGGAATTTAGGACGATTCCCATATTTTCGTGTACTATAGTCCACGCCATCTGTATGAATTGTGGCGACCGACCCCGAATCTTTTAAGATTTTGCGGGCCCATCAAAATTGACCTAATGAATAATAGTCATCGTTTCTCCATGACCGTTACTCATATTTTTGTGTTTTAGGGCCATAAAATAGGAATTCATGATGATTCCAAGATTTTCGTGTGCTAAAATAGTCAACGCAATCTGCATGAATTCGGACTATCGGCCCCAAATCTCCTAAAATTTTACGGGCCCATATAAAATGACCTAATGAACAATAGTCATCGTTTCGCCATGACTGTTCCTCTTTTTTGGCATTTTAGGGCCATACAATAGGAATTTTGGACGATTAGCACAGGAAAATATGGGATCAGGTGGAATTTCAATTTTATGGCCCTAAAACGTCAAAAACGGGGAACGGTCATGGAGAGGAGATGACCAATGTTCCCTAGGTCATTTTTATGGACCGATAAAATTTTAGGCGATTCGGATTCGGTCGTTCGGATCCATACAGATAGCGTGGGCTATATGCACGAAAATATGGGAATTGGGTGGAATTTCAGTTTTATGGCCCTAGAAGGCCAATAAATGAGAAACATTCATGGAGAAGCGATGACTAATGTTCCTTAGGACGTTTTTGATAGGAGAACAAAATTTTAGGCTATTCGAGTTCGGTCACCCAGACCCATATATATGGTGTGGGCTATAGCACATGAAGAGTTAGGAATCGAGCATAATTCCAGTTTTATGGGCCTAAAATACCAAAAAATGAGGAACGATAATGGCGAGACGATGACTAATATTCCTTAGGTCATTTGATGGGTTGAAAATATTTTAGGTGCTATAACACATGAAAATCTAGGAATTTGGTAGAATTCCAGTTTTATGGCTCTAAAACATCAAAAAATGAGGAACGGTCAGAGCGAGGTGATGACTAATTTTCCTTAAATTATTTTTGATGGGACGACAAAACTTTAAGTGATTTGGGTCCTATCGCCCGGACCCATGCAGATGACGTATCATACGAAAATCTGAAAATCGGGCAGAATTCTAGTTTTATGACCCTAAAATGCCAAAAAACAAGGAACGGTCATGACAAGGCGATGAGTAATATTTCTTAAGTTGTTTTGATGGGCCGACAAAATTTTAGGCGATTATTGTCTAGTCGCTTGGACCTGTGCAGATGGCGTGGGCTATATAGCACATGAAAATCTAGGAATCGGACGGAATTCTAGTTTTATAACCCTAAAATGCCAAAAAACAAGGAATGGTCATGGCAAGGCGATGACTAATATTTATTAAGTCGTTTTTGATGGGCCGGCAAAATTTTAGGCGATTATTGTCTAGTCGCTCGGACCTGTGCAGATGGCGTGGGCTATACACACAAAAATCTAGGAATCGGGCGGAATTCTAATTTTATGCCCCTCAAATGCCTAAAAATGAGGAACGATCATGGAGAGGCGATGACTAATGTTCCTTAGGTCGTTTTTGATGGTCGGCAAAATTTTAGGCGATTTGGGTCTGGTCGCCCGGAGTCATGTAGATGGTGTGGGATATAGCAAACGAAAATCTGCTAACCGGATAAAATTCCAGTTTTATGGCCCTAAAACGCCAAAAAATGAGGAACGGTCATGATGAGATAATGTTCCTTAGGTCGTTTTTATAGGCCAACAAAATTTTAGGCGATTAGGGTCCCGGCAGCCGGACCCATGCAGATAACGTGGGCTATAACACAAAACAATCTAGAAATCGGGTGGAATTCTAGTTTTATAGCGATTCGGGTCCGGGCATTCAGATGATAGCACACGAAAATCTAGGAATCAAACGGAATTCTAGTTTTATGGCCCTAAAACTAATGGCGGATCTAGGATTTGGAAGTAATGGGTGCTCCCCTGTATTTTGTCAAGTAGGCATATAGAACGTATAATCAATAGGTTAAACTATAGTCAAGTTTTTGGCACAGAGCATGAAAGTATACGTAAACGATTATCAACATCTCAACATATATAAAACTTTTAACCCATAATTTTAAAAGTATAGGGGTAAGAAATTAAAAACTGAACATCAAATTTTACTCCTAGATCCTCTCTATTAACAAAAAATTGCTACAAAAATCAAATGTAAGTAAAATGAATTTGAGGAGTTCTGGGAAGTAAATATGGGGAGAAGAAAATAAAATGAAAAAGAGAAACTAAAAGGGCAAAAGAAGAAATAGAAAATGCTCAGTTGGGGAAGCGGAATAAAGATAAGATTGAAAACAGAAAAATAAAAAAGTAAGCAAATAAATTAATAGAAGAGGGGCTGAATGGCCTGATACTGGGAGCAAAATGAAAATGGAATAAAGAAAGTAAAAGAAGAAAGCAAACAACGAATAAGGAAAGAGACAGAAAAATAACGCTGACTAAGGGTTTAGGAAAATGTGATATCTAGAAAAAGTTAGTAAAATATTTTCCAAAATCTAACCCAACTCCCATTCCCCTTCTCTCCACTACCCCACCTCTCCCACCTCCTCTCTCCAAAAAGTTTTTTGTTTTCATATTTCAATTTTTTTCTTTTCCGTCACCACCACCCTGTTACCCCCCCTGAAAATTATTTTTTCAATTTTTTTTTGTATATTTAATTTTCTGTAAAACATTTTCTACAACATCCCTACAGACCAGGGCTGTACATTATTTGGGTCAAACTGAAAATTCGAACCGATCCGTGTTATTCGGATTGGTTCGGATCGGTTTTCGGATTAAAGGTTTAATTATTTTGGATATCGGATCAGATACAGTTTAGCTTAATTTAAATCCGAACCGATCCAAAATATAGGTCTACATATAAAAGTAGGGGTGCTATCAGATAAATCTAGGTTTCATTTGTCTTATTTCTCTCACATTCTTTCATGAAAAGTACATATCGACACAAATGAAGGTTCTCAATGGGGTCTAATGCTAGTTGAGAAGCTTGCAACAATACTTGATGTTGATTGTCTTGTGCAAAATAATAGCAGAATTTGTTTAGACAGTAAGAGTATCAAAGTATATTTCATTATTTGACAGCAATTAGTAAGAAATTTGGACAGGTCTTGTTGCTTCGAGTTTTCTTGCTGAGAGATTAATCATGTCCTTATATGTTTCTTCTAGTTGGGTATATGATGGTTGAAACGGGTGTGCTTTTGCCTGTTTCTCAATCCAAGTGTGTTGTGATCTTATATAGTTTCCTTATCATGAAAGATTTGAGTAATTGTATGGAATGTTGTGTATGACTCGTTAGTTATAGCTAGCTATACTTAAAGTCGTTTTATTTTAGCATCTTAATATATAAGGCTTACAATCCGAACTGTAATCCGAAATATTTATCCGATCCAAATATTAAAATCCAATCCGAATCAAATTTAATTTGTTTCGGATTCGAATTGCAATTTACCAAATCCGAAATCCGAAATTATAGTCCAAAATATGCCAAATCCGATCCAATCCGATCCATGAACCGGCCTACTACACACCTCCATGCCCCCCTCCCCGCGGCAAAAAATATTCTTTTACAATATTCTCAGTTCTGGTTTTACAGTTTCCAGTTTACAGGTTCGAAAGTTTACTAGTTCCAAAGTTATGAGTTTGGAGGTTTATGTGTTTGGAAGTTTGTGGGTTTAAAAATTATAGAGTTTACGGGTTCAAAGGTTTAGCGGTTCGAAAGTTTATGGCTTCATGATAATTGTATCTAAATTATTTATGAATACTCTTGAAAAGTTATTTTCCTTAATTTGCGAACCAAACACTGGAAAATGAGTAAGATTACTTGTTTTTCAAGAAAATATTTTTCGTTATACCAAACACACCCTAATGCTTATAGTAGGATTCGATCTTGCGGTGAGGACTTTAGTCACAGTTTACCAGCCCCAATAACCACTTACACTTTTGGTTCCTGGATGCTCACAATCTAATATGTCTCTTTTGTCAAGTTTTCAGTGTAATTCTATCAGTTTCGCGCCCAAAGCAATGGATGCTCGAGCACCCATAATGACCAACGTGGATCCGTCCATGCCCAAAACGCCAAAAATGAAGAACGGTCATGGTGACTCGATAACTAATATTT
Organism: Nicotiana otophora; assembly: GCA_000715115.1. Taxonomy (NCBI): domain Eukaryota; kingdom Viridiplantae; phylum Streptophyta; class Magnoliopsida; order Solanales; family Solanaceae; genus Nicotiana; species Nicotiana otophora. The sequence goes on along the minus strand of AWOL01S0041735.1, from coordinate 23,894 downwards.
TTTTGGTCATTTTTGATGGGTCGGCAAAATTTTAGGCGATTCGGGTCCAGGTGAACATATGGCATGGGCTATAATAGCACATGAAAATCTAAGAATCGAGCAAAATTCGAGTTGTATGACCCTAAAACGCAAAAAATGAGGAATGGTCATGGTGAGATGATGACTAATGCTCCTTAGGTCATTTTTGATGATCCGATAAATTTTAGGCGACTCCGATGTATCCCGGGTCCATGCACATGTTGTGGGCTATAGCACACAAAAATCTAGGAATCAGGCGAAATTCTAGTTTTATGGCCCTAAAATGCCAAAAGACAAGGAACGGTCATGGAAAGGCGATGACTAATGTTCTTTAGGTCATTTATGATGGGTCGGAAAATTTTTAGGCGATTCCAGTCAGGTCGCCCGGATCCATGTAGATGTTGTGGGCTATAACGTATAACAATCTGGGAATCGGGCGGAATTCCTATTTTATGGCCCTAACCCTAAAATGCCAACTAATGAGTAACGGTCATGGCGAGACAGTGACTATTGTTTCTAATGACATTTTTGATGATCCGACAAAATATTGGGTGATCCGGGTCCGTTCGCCCGGCCCTAAGCAGAAGGTGTGGGATATAACATAGGAAAATCTGAGAATCGGGCGAAATTCTAATTTTATAGCTCTAAAACGCCAAAGAATGAGTAACGTTCATGACGAGGCGGTGACTATTATTTGTTAGGTCGTTTTTTATGAGCCAGCAAAATTTTAAGCGTTCTGGGTTTGGTCGCCCAGGCCCATCTAGAAGGCGTGGGCTATAGCACACGAAAATCTGAAAATCGGGCGGAATTCCAGTTTTATGGCCCTAAAACACCTTAAAACAAGTAACAATCATGGAGAGGCGATGACTATTATTCCTTAAGTCATTATATGGGACGGCAAAATTTCAGGTGAACCGATTCCGTTTGCCCGAGCCCATGCAGAAGGCGTGGGCTATAACACGCAAAAATCTGGGAATCAAGCAGTATTTGACGTTTTATAACCCTAAAATGTCAAAACAGAGTAACGGTCATGGTGCGGCTATGACTAGTGTTCCTAAGGGTTTTTTTTACGGGCCGTAAATATTTTAGGCGATCCGTGTCCGGTCGTCCAGGCACATGCAGAAGGGGTGGGTTATAGAACACGAAAATTTGTGAATCAGGCGAAAATTTAATTTTATGGACCTTAAAACCAAAAAATGAGTAATGGTCATGGCGAGGCGATGACTATAATTTCTTAGGTCGTATTTGATGGGTCGGAAATATTTTTGGAATTTCGAGTCCGATCGCCTAGGCCCATGCAGAAGGCGTGGGCTTTAGCGCATGAAAATTTGGGAATCGGGCAATATTTGGCATTTTATAGGCCTAAACGCCAAAAAAATGAGTAACGGCTATATCGAGGCGGTGACTATTATTCCTTAGGTCATTTTTGATGGGCTGGCAAAAAGTTAGTCGATGCAGGTCCAGTCGCTCGAGCCCATACAGAAGGCGTGAGCTATATCACACGAAAATTTGGGAATCAGGCGGAGTTTTAGTTTTATGGCCTTAAAACGCCATAGAACGAGTAACGGTCATGACGAGGTGGTGACTATTGTTACTTAGGTCATTTTTGATGGGTCAACAAAATTTTAGGCGATTCGCGTGCGATTGCCCGGGCCCATGCAGAAGACATAGGCTATATCACACAAAAATCTGAGAATCGAGCGAAATTCCAATTATATGGCCCTAAACGCAAAAAAAGAGTAATAGTCATGGCGAGACGGTGACTATTGAATATAGGGATTTTTGATGGGATGGCAAAATTTTAGGGGATGCAGGTTCGGTCGTCCGGGCCCATACATAAGGCGTGGGCTATAGCACATGAAAACTCTAGTAATCGGGCGGATTCCAGTTTTATGGCCTTAAAATGCTAAAGAACGAGTAAGGATCTTGGCGAGGTGGTGACTTTTGTTCCTTAGGTCTTTTTTGATGGGCCGATAAAGTTTTTATGCGTTCCGAGTTCGATCGCCTTGGCTCATGCAGAAGGTGTGGGCTATAGCACACGAAAATATGTGAATCGGGCGATATTTGGCGTATTATGGCCCTAAAATATTAAAAATTGAGTAATGGTCATGGTGAGGCGGTGACTATTTTTCCTTAGGTCATTTTTTATGGGAAGGAAAAATTTAAGGCGATGCAGGTTAGGTCGCCCGGGCCCACGTAGAAGGCGTGAGTTTTAACACACCAAATTTTGAGAATCGAGCGGAATTTTAGTTTTATAGCCTTAAAACGCCAAAAAATGAGTAACGATCTTGGTGGGGCGGTGACTATTGTTTCTTAGGTCATTTTTGATGGGTTGACAAAATTTTAGGTGATCCGGGTCCGGTCGCTCGGGCTCATGCAGAAGGTGATCTGAGAATCGGGCGGTATTCTAGTTTCATGGCCCTAAAACGCCAAAACAAATGTAACGGTTAGGGAGAGGCAGTGACCATTGTTCCTTAGGTTCATGGGTTATATCACATGCAAATCTGGGAATCAGGAAGAATACTAGTTTTATGGCTCTCAACTGTCGAAAAATGAGTAACGACCATGACAAGCTGGCGACTATTGTTCCAAGGGTCATTTTTGATGGGCCAAAATATTTTTAGGCGATCCAAGTCCGATCGTCCGGGCTCATGCAAAAGGCGTGGGCTATAACACACGAAAATCTGGGAATCGGGCGAAATCCTAATTTTATTGCCCTAAAACACCATAAAAGAGCAAAGGTCATGGCAGTGCAGTGACTATTGTTCCTTAGGTCCTTTTTTATGGGCCGAAAAATTTTTAGGCGAACCGTGACTATGTAGAAGGCGTGGGCTATAGCACACGAAAATCTAGGAATCGGGAAGAATACCAGTTTTATGGCTCTCAACTGTCAAAAAATGAGTAACGGTCATGGAAAGCTGGTGACTATTGTTCATGGGGTCATTTTGATGGCCCGATAAAATATTAGGCGATACGGGCCCGATCGCCCGAGCGGAATTCTAGTTTTATAGCCCTAAAATGCTAAAATATGTGTAACGGTCATGGCAAGGCGGTGACTATTGTTCCTTCAGAAATTTTTGATGGGCCAAAAAAATTTTAGGCGATCCGTGTCTGGTCATCGGGGCCCATGTAGAAGGCATAGGTTATAGCACAAGAAAATCTGAGAATCAGACGAAATTCTAGTTTTATGGCCCAAAAACGCAAAAACGAGTAACGGTCATGGCGAGACAGTGACTATTGATCCTTCGGTCATTTTTCATGGGTCGGAAAAATGTTAGGCAATCCGGGTCCAGTAGCCCGTGCCCATACAGAAGGCGTAGGCATAGCACACAAAAATCTAGGAATCAGGCGGTATTCCAGTTTCATGGCCCTAAAATGCCAAAACATGAGTAACGGTCAGGGCAAGGCGGTGACTATTATTCCTTAGGTCATTTTTGATGGCCCGACAAATTCTTAGGCGATCCAAGTCCAGTCGTCCGGGCCCATGCAGATAGCGTGGGTTATAGAACATGAAAATCTGGGAATTGGGCGAAATTCTAATTTTATTGCCCTAAAATACCATAAAAGAGCAACGGTCATGGCGATGCAGTGACTATTGTTCCTTAGGTCCTTTTTTGTGGGACGGAAAATTTTTAGGCGAACCGTGACCATGCAGAAGGCGTAAGCTATAGCACATGAAAGTTTGGGAATCGGGAAGAATACCAGTTTTATGGCCCTTAACTGTCAAAAAATGAGTAACGGTCATGGAAAGCCGTTGACTATTGTTCCTGGGGTCGTTTTGATGGCCCGACAAAATATTAGGCGATCTAGGCTCGATCGCCCGGGCAGAATTCTAGTTTTATAGCCCTAAAATGCCAAAAAATGTATAACGGTCATGGCAAAACGGTGACTATTGTTCCTTAGGAAGTTTTTGATGGGCCGATAAAATTTTAGGCGATTCGGGTCTGGTCGTGCGGGCCCACGTAAAAGGCTTAGGTTATAACATACGAAAATCTGGAATAAAATGAAATTCTATTTTTATGGCCCAAAAATGCAAACAAATTAGTAACGGTCATGGCGAGACGGTGACTATTCTTCCTTCTGTCATTTTTGATGGGCCGGCAAAATGTTAGGAAATTCGGGTCCGGTGGCCCGCGCCCATATAGAAGGCGTGGGCATAACACACGAAAATCTAGTAATCGGGCAAAATTTTAGTTTTATGACCCTAAAACGCTAACAAATGAGTAACAGTCATGGCGAGGTGGTGACTATTGTTCCTTATGTTATTTTTGATGGGCAGTCAAATCTTTAGGCGATTCGAGTCCAGTCGCACAAGCTCATGCCGAAGGCGTGGGCTATAGCACACGAATATCTAGGAATCGGGCGGTATTTGGCATTTTATGGTCCTAAAATGCCAAAAAATGAGTAACAATTATGGCGAGGCGGTGAATATTGTTATTTATGTCGTTTATGATAGGCCGGCATAATTTTAGGCGATCCGTGTCTTGTTGCCCGGGCCCATGCAGAAGGCATGGGCAATAGCACATAAAAATCTGAATATCAGGCGGAATGCCAGTTTTATGGCCCTAAACACAAAAAAATGAGAAATGGTCATGGCGAGACGGTAACTATTGTACTTAGGGCTTTTTGATGGGACAGAAAAAAGTTTAGAGGATGCAGGTCCGGTCACCCGGGCCCATGCATAAGGTGTGGGCTATAGCATACGAAAAATCTGGTAATCGGGCGGATGCCAGTTTTATGGCCTTAAAATGCCAAAGAACGAGTAACGATCTTGGCAAGGCTGTGACTATTATTCCTTAGGTCTTTTTGATGGGCCAAAAGATTTTTATGCCTTTCGGGTTCGATCGCCCTGGCCCATGCATAATGCGTGGGCTATAGCACATAAAAATCTATGAATCGGGCAGTATTTGGCGTATTCTTGCCCTAAAACGCCCAACAACCGAGTAATGTTCATGGTGAGGCGGTGACTATTATTCCTTAGGTCATTTTTTATAGGAAGGCAAAATTTAAGGCGATGCGGGTTAGGTCGCCCGAGCCCACGTAGAAGGTATGAGCTTTAACACACGAAAATCTGTGAATCGGGCGGAATTCCAGTTTTATAGCCTTAAAACTCCAACAAATGAGTAACGGTCTTGGTGAGGTGGTGACTATTATTCCTTAGGTCATATTGTATGGGTTGACAAAATTTTAGGCGATCCGGGTCCGGTCGCTTGGGCCCATGCAGAAGGTGTAGCACACGAAAATCTGAGAATCAGGCGGTATTCCAGTTTTATGGCCATAAAATGCCAAAACATGAGTAACAATTAGGGCGAGGCAATGACTATTGTTCCTTAGGTCATTTTTGATTTTAGGTGATCCGGGTCCGGTCTCCTGGGTCCATGCAGAAGGCGTGGGCTATAGCGCACGAAAATTTAGGAATCATGCTGAATTCTAGTTTTATGGCCCTAAAATGCCAAAAAAGAAGTAACGGACTTGGAAAGGTGGTGACTATTATTACTTAAGTCATTTTTGATGGGCCAAAATTTTTTAGGCGATACGGGTCCGGAAGATTGGGCCAATGTAGAAGGTGTTGCGGAATTCCTATTTTATGGCCTTAAAACGCCAAAAAATGAGTAACGGTCATGGCGAGATGGTGATTATTGTTCCTTAGATCATTTTTGATGAGCATGAATAATTGTAGGCGATCTGATTCCGATCGCTCGGGCTCATACAGAAGGCGTGGGCTATAGCAGACGAATATTTGGGAATCAGGTGATATTTGGCGTTTTATGGCCCTAAAATACCAAAAATGAGTAACAGTCATGGTGAGGCGGTGACTATTGTCCTTAGGTCATTTATTATGGGTCAGTAAAATTTTAGGTGATTCGGATCTGGTCTCCCGGGCCCATTCATAAAGCGTGGGCTATACCACACGAAAATCTAGAAATCTGGCGAAATTCTAGTTTTATGGCCCTAAAATTCCAAAAATGTATAATAGTTATGGAAAGATGGTGACTATTGTTCCTTAGGTTATTTTTTATGGGCAGGCAAAATATTAGGTGATCCGAGTCCGATCATCCGGGCCCATGCAAAAGACGTGGGATATAACACACGAATATCTGGGAATCGGTCGGTATTTGGCATTTTATGGCCCTAAAATGTCAAAACACGAGTAACGATTATGGCGAGTCGATGAATATTGTTTCTTAGGTCATTTGTTATGGGCCGGAAAATTTTTAGACAATCTGGCACACGAAAATCTAGGAAGCATGCGAAATTCCAGTTTTATGGCCCTAAAACGCTAAAAATAAGTAACAGTCATGGTGAGGCGGTGTCTATTGTTCTTTAAGTCATTTTATATGGGCCAGCATAATTTTAGGCAATCTAGGACCAGTCACTTGGGCCATGTAGAATGCGTGGGCTAAAAACTGTCACGCCCCGAGCTTGGGGGCGAGATCGGCACCCAATGCCTCACCTATCCTTGCGTACCACTTGCGACTAAGAGATTCTGAACATGTAATATCATACTTTGGCCATGGGACACATTACGAGATAATGTGCGATGCAAAATATAAAACTGAATAGAGACTAACGCTCACTAAATGTCAACATAAAGCTGGGCCGGCAAGGACGTCATAATTACTACAACTGACAAGACAACAAAATATACGTACAGGGCCTACAAGCCCAACATACTGCACTAACTGACATGATATATCTACAAGCCTCTACTATTAGATGTACTATGATCGGAACAGGGCCCCGACCTACGCATAATCTATCTACATGTATACACAAGATATACACAAAACTTCTAGACCCAACAACTCCGAAGGGCGGGGAGCTTACCGATAAAGCTGAACTCGGGCAACACCTATTGAGGAGGTCTACCCTTCTGTCTGTCTGTCTGGACCTGCACGCATGAAATACAGCTCCCCTAGAAAGGGACGTCAGTACAAAATAATATACCGAGTATGTAAGGAAATTAACTGAAAGCTGAGACTGAACTGATAATATAATAGCTGAAAGCAACTGAGGGTCAAAGATAATCTGAAGATATGCTCACCTGCTGATACTGACTCTATTCTCTCAATATAGTAAGTAAAATAGTTGTCCGGCCTTATAAGGTTCGGTATATGTATATAACTGCTCTGCCGTAGTAGGCTCGCTCATAGGTGCTCGGTCATACTAGGCTCTGTATCTCGGCCAACTGGGCTCGCTCATAGGCACTCGGCCACAGTAGGCTCGATATATAACTTACCATCTGATCAGAGGTTTCCCAATAGGGGCCTGCCCATCAATTATAGCTCGATGGTAATGAAAATACTGTAATACTGCATATATAGGCTCTCTGCTCTCTTGACTAGAATAAGACAATACTCAATTGAATATGAAGTCCCGATAAGGAGAATATTGTAACTTACGAGACTAGGAGAATATACATAAATTCCAGAATATGAATTTTTCTTTATGCCTCGTTATCAAACTCGTGTAATTAGGAGATCATGCCAAAATGAAGAAAGGGCTTAGCCTTAACATACGTGGAGTAGGGAAAAATCTATATGATGTTCTTGGAAAAGGTTGCACCGTACTCCTTTAAAATCGCAAAAGTTTACATTGCTACAGTTCTAAAAATTTTTGTTGGATTGGTTGAAGAATCACGTTGCTTAATGTGTAAAAATTCTCGATGGAATTGTTGAAACTTGTAGGAATTCTTAGCGTTCTGATTGTAAGGATTAGTTGAAGATTTTGTAAGAAATCTCTTTGTGCTAATGTCTGATTGTAGTGTTTTTGCATTGAAATTGTTAGCATGAGGTGTATTGTAATTAACACCTTAAATTGCCACCTACCCAACATGACTAATGAGTCATTTGGTTTGGGTGGTGGCTTGCTGCCACATAGGGTGGGGGAGGGGTTTTAATATTATACTATAATTAATAATTAATTAGGTATTATCCTGCTACCCAATAGTTAATCAATTACCCACACAATTAAGAATTATCTCAGATTACTTAAAATTCTACTTATTTTTAATATACTTTATACATCATACTATCACGGTCATATGATACCTTGTATGATACTAGTCCATAAGTATCGGGTATTATAGCTCAGACCGTATTTTATCCCAAATCGATAACCTTCAACGAAACTCATTTTCTTTAATTCGTGTACCCTTTTATTTATGACACTTACTTATTGCTTGTTATAAACAGCATAAATATGCTAACCTCAAGATAATCTCATCCCCGAGTCTATGCCAATTAATTGAAGATGAAACTTTAATGTATGAGAAACGCGAGATGTAACATCCTTCTCCCCTTAGAAACATTCGCCCTCGAATGTCTACTCTTAGATACTTTGGGAAACGTTTTGCCAGAGTCTTTTCCATACACTAGACTAAAACCAACCTGTACGCAGCGAGGAAACATACTATACATGCCACACATGGCCACTGTCTATAAATAGCAACAATTGGATTCACATAACTGTCCATTATAAATTCTGAGAGTCAAAAATGAGAGCTTACCTGATGACCTACTGGCCTGAATAGAGCTGTGCTGAGGTATCCTACCTCGAGCCATATCTTTAGTTTGAAATAGGTGGGGGTATTTAAACTTTATTTCTTCCTCCGCTTCCCACGTCATCTCTTCCACATTCTTGCTCCTCCATAAAACCTGACGGAGACTATTTCCTTATTCCGTATCTTGCGGATTTGTCGGTCTAGGATAGAATCCAGGATTTTCTCGTATGACAAGTTCTCCGTAATCTATACATCATCTGTGGGCACCACTCGGGTAGGATCGCCAATGCACTTCCATAACATTGATACTTGAAAAACCGGATGGACAGACTCCAATTCTGAGTGTAATTCTAACTCATATGCTACTTGGTCTACTCTTCGAATGATCCTATAATGCCCAATATACCGTGGGCTAAGTTTGCCTTTCTTGCCAAACCTCACCACACCCTTCANGCCCTTCATAGGTGATACCTTTAAGAATACCCAGTCATTAATCCTGAACTCTAAGTCTCGTCGCCGCACGTCAGAATATGACTTCTGACGACTCTGAGATGTCAACAGTTGCTTTCGAATGAGCTTTACTTTTTCTATGGCCTGCCGAACCAGGTCTGGCCCATGTAACCCAGATTCTCCAACATCAAACCACCCTATAGGAGATCTGTACGCCCATACAAAGCCTCGCACGGAGCCATCTAGATACTGGAGTGGTAACTGTTATTATATGCAAACTCGATAAGATGTAGATGTTCATCCCAACTTCTTTTAAAATCCAACACACATGCTCGTAACATATCCTCGAGCGTCTGAATTATGCGCTCAGTTTGCCCATCAGTTTGTGAATGAAAAGTTGTGCTGAGATTCACCTGAGTTCCTAGGCCTTGCCGAAATGACCTCCAAAAATATGCTGTAAACTGTGCCCCACGGTCAGATATAATAGATACTGGTACTCCGTATAATCGCACTATCTCCTTAATATATAATTGTGCATAATCTTCTGTTGTATATACAGATATGACCGGTAGGAAATGAGCTAATTTCGTGAGCCTATCGACTATCACCCATATGAATCGAACTTACGATGAGAACAAGGTAAACCCGTGATAAAGTCCATATTTATCGCCTCCCATTTCCATGTCGGGATCTCTATAGTCTGCATTAGCCCTCCGGGCTTCTGGTGCTCTATCTTCACCTGCTGGCAACTAGGGCATTGAGTGACATACTCAGCAATGTTCTTCTTCATATCGTTCCACCAATGCACATCCTTAATGTCATGATACATCTTTGTCGACCCAGGATGAATGGAGTACCACGCATAATATGCCTCTGACATAATCCTGTCTTGTAGTCCTCCTACATCTGGAACACATAAACGACCCTTGTATCTAAGAACCCCATCTCCCTTGAGTTCTAACAACGACTTCTTCTGCTGCATAACTCACTCTCTCAACTCGACCAACTCTAGGTCCTTGTACTGCTTCTCCTTTAGTTCAGCTATGAGAGTTGATTTTGCACCATTGCCAGAGTCTACTAACCGAACCCCAAACAAGACAATTGATGAATCTCTCTGGTTAATTGTCTTTTTCGGCCTCTACATGTGCTAAGCTACCCATAGATCGGCGACTTAAGGCGTCTGCTACAANGAACCCCCAACGAAGCCAATTGATGAATCTCTCTAGCTAATTGTCTTTTCTCGGGCTCTACATGTGCTAAGCTACCCATAGATCGGCGACTTAAGGCGTCTGCTACAATATTAGCTTTCCCTGGATGGTAGAGAATGTTAACATCGTAATCTTTCAATAATTCAAACCATCGCCTATGTCGACAATTCAACTCTTTTTCTTGAAGATGTATTGCAAGCTTCTATGATCCGTGAATACATCAACATGAACACCATATAAATAATGTTGCCATATCTTAAGTGCATGGACAACCGCAACTAATTCGAGGTCGTGGGTCGGATAATTCTGCTCATGCTTCCTTAACTGCCTTGAAGCATACGCAATTACTTTCCCATGTTGCATCAGGACACATCCTAACCCAACATCTGAGGCATCACAATACATGGCATAACCATCTGGACCCTGTGGAAGTGCTAGAACTAGCGTTGAAGTCAACCTATTTTTAAGCTCCTGGAAACTCTGCTCGCAAGCCTCCGTCCACTGAAACTTAGTTGTTTTCTGCGTCAACTTCGTTAATGGTGCTGAAAGAGAAGAAAAACCCTTTACGAACCTCCGGTAGTATCCTGCTAAGCCTAGAAAGCTACGAACCTCTGTTGGAGTGGTAGGTCTAGGCCAGGATTTCACAGCCTCAATCTTCTGAGTGTCTACCTTTATACCTCCATCGGATACAACGTGCCCCAAGAATGCTACATACTTCAACCAGAACTCACATTTAGAAAACTTAGCATATAATTTACTATCACGGAGGGTTTGGAGTATAGCTCGCAGGTGGTCCGCATGCTCATCCTCTGAACGCAAATAAACCAAAATATCATCAATAAAGACGATCATGAACAGATCTAAATATGGTCGGAATAGGCTGTTCATCAAGTCCATAAATACGGTAGGTGCATTTGTCAACCCGAAGGACATGACAAAAAACTAGAAGTGGCCATATCGGGTCTTGAAAGCTGTCTTGGGGATATCTCTCTCCCGAACACTAACCTGGTGGTACCCCGACCTTAAATCTATCTTTGAAAAGCATCTAGCTCCCTGCAACTCATCAAACAAGTTGTCTATCCTTGGAAGTAGATACTTATTCTTAATAGTTACCTTGTTCAGTTGCCTATAATCGATATACATCCTCAACGAGCCGTCTTTCTTCCGCACAAATAGTATCGATGCACCCCAAGGTGAAGTATTGGGACTGATGAAACCTTTCTCCAACAAATCTTTTAACTGGTCCTTCAACTCCTTCAATTCGGCAGGTGCCATTCTATACGGAGGGATGGATATTGGTTGAGTTCCCAGAAGCAAATCGATGCCAAAATCAATTTCTCGCTCTGGGGGAATACCTGGAAGTTCATTTAGAAATACATCCGCGTACTCTTTTACTACTGGAATAGACTGAAGTGTAGGTATCTCAGTATCTATATCTCTAACTCGCACAATATAATAAATGCACCCTTTTGCGATCATTT
>AWOL01S0041724.1:0-61526 GCA_000715115.1 Nicotiana otophora | reverse complement strand
CCCCCCCCCCTTCATGTTCCTTACGAATCTATTGGACCATCAATTCCTTCTGGTTCGGGCAAAACAACATCTAGTTGGAAATTTCAAAAATACAACAAAGTGTACCAAATGTCCTCCGGAAGCTCGAGAAGAATTGAAAGCTTACATGGAGGGAAAAAAGTAAGGAAAGATATTTATGCTAGAGAGTATCTTGAACATGATGAGTTTGATTATTAAGATGTTTGTGAAGAGGATGAAATTCAAGAAATCATTCCTAAAAGAAAAGGTGGTGGGGGAAGCCTTCTTGGTGGACTTAGTAAGAAATTAGCTAAGGGTAAAGGAAAAGGCCCTATGGGTGCTTATTTGCAAGGTCAAGGGCAACTTAGGCAGACATGTATCAAAAATTCATATGACAAAGCAGCAAGAGCAATGGCTATTCAAAAAGTTGCTCGTTTCTTTTACGATGCTGGCATACAGGGGCGGCCCAACCAATTTTGGGGCCTAAAGCCAAACTTTATGAGGGGCCTTTACTTTTTTTTATTAATTCTATTTTTCCAGCTTATTTTAGATGCAAAGTTATTAATAATTTTCTTATAATCAATTTCTTCTAACGAGTCTTTCTCAATTGACAATATAGCTAATCTATTAACCTTCTTGAGACATTTTTGATCTTAGGTAAAATTTTATCAATTTTCATTTTGAAAAACTTCTTTCCGCTGAAGTCACAGGAGTTATTAACATTATTCTATAAGCAATATTGGCATTTAGAAAAGAATCAAATCTTTTTATTTGATTGAATATATCAATTAAACTATTATATTCTAATTGTATCATTTTCCTTAACACTTTTAATTCAGAAAATAAATCTAAACCATCAATATCGGATTGATTATTATGCTTTAAGGAACATTCAAGATTAAGGCAATATTTTTTCAAATTTCCATCATCTAGCTATCTTATTTTTTTTACCACTAAATAGAAAATCAAAAGTATTTTCATATGCTTCGAATTGTTCAAATTTATTTTGAAGTAAAAAAAATAGCCTTGTCTACAATGTATAAAAAAGTAATCAACTCTTCGAGAGATTTTGAGATTTCATTATCATTATTCTCGTCAAATTGTTTCTTCCTATATATCACACGTTTTGTAAAAAAGTCGGGTTTGATATTCATTTAGGCTGCAATTATCTTGGCAGAAATCATAGCAATTGCAAATCTTTCTTTTCTATATTTGTTAAACAAAGAAATCAAACATTTTACTTCACATAATTTTATTTTAAACTTATATATAATGTATTAGGTGTAACAAAAAATGGGCCCCCACAAATGTGGGGCCTAAAGCAGTTGCTTTACTTGCTTTAGGGAAGGGCCGCCCCTGCTGGCATACCATTCAATGTTGCTCGTCTAAAAAGCTTTAAGGAGGCTATTGATGCTATTGGAAGGTATGGACCAAATTTGAAGCCTCCAAGTTATCATGAATTAAGGGTTCCATTACTAAATAAGGAGGTAGAGTTGACTCATGAACTTTTAAATAGACATAGAGAAGAATGGTAAAGTATGGATATTCCACTATGGCAGATGGATGGACAGATAGTAATAAACTTTTTGGTGAATTCCCCATGTAGTACAATGTTTATGGAGTCCATTGGTGCATCTTCATTTGTCAAAACTGGAGAGAAACTATGTGAGCTACTTGATAGATATGTGGAGCATGTTGGAGCAAAATGTAGTTCAAGTTGTAGTGATAATGGCAGCCACTTTATATTGGTGGGTAAGTATTTACTTTAAGAATACTCAAGTTCTGATTTCTCGTATATTATAGTACTCCCTCCGTTTCAATTTATGTGAACCCATTTGGCTGGGCACGGAATTTAAGAAAAGAGAGAAGACTTTTGAACTTGTGGTGTAAAATGAGGCACATAAATTTTGTGCGGCTATAAATCATTACATAGAGGTAAATTGTTTCCAAATAAGGAAAGGGGTCATTCTTTTTGGCACATACTAAAAAGGAAAGAGGTTCACATAAATTGAAACGGATGGGGTATATAATATATTTAAATATTCTCTTTTTATTTTAGGCCAACTCCTAGAAACAAAGAGAAAACGCATATACTGGATGCCTTGTGCAGCTCATTGTATAGATCTTATCGTAGAAGACATAGGCAAGCTTCCAGCCATTACGAGAAGTCGAGAACCCTCAAAAAAGCAATTGCAGTTGTTGATTTCATCTAAGGTCATACAAGAGTCATTAATATGATGAGAGACTTCACAAAAAGAAAAGAATTGGTGAAATGCGGGATTACTCGATTTGCCACGAGTTCTCTAACTTTGCAAAGGCTACATAATCAAAAGACTAATTTGCGAACCATGATTACATTTGAGCGTTGGGTAAATAGTAAATGGCCAAAAGAACCACAGGGAAAAGTTACAACTCATACTATATTGATGCCTACATTTTGGAATCAAGTTGTGTATATATTGAGGATAATGGGACCTCTTTTTAAAGTCTTACGATTAGTTGACAACGAGAAAAAGCCTACTATGGGATATATTTATGAAGTTATGGATAGAGCTAAAGAGCCATCGCAAAATCATTTGAGGAGAAGTCTAGGAAGTACAAAGATACTTTTGAGATCATTGATCAAAGATGGGAATGCCAGTTGCATCAACCATTACATGCAGCTGGACATTATTTGAATCCCGAGTATTTCTATCAAGATCCAGCCATTGAGAATTGTAAAGAAGTAATGAATGAACTATATGCTTGTATTCATAAATTGGTTCCAAGTATTGAAGTTCAAGATACGATTGTATTTGAATTACCATTATATACAAGGGCTGAGGGGCAATTTGGACTTCCAATGGCAAAAAGATCAAGAGCAACGAGGTCTCCAGGTACATGAAAATTCAATGTTTACAATTAACCCTTCAAGGTTTTACGTACAATATTTACTTACACTGAGTTACTTATATCTTTTCCAGCTGAATGTTGGAATCCATATGGAAATTCAGCCCCTCATCTCCAAAAATTAGCAATTAGAATCTCGAGCTTAACCGCTGGTTCATGTGGTTGCGAGCGTAAATTGGAGTGTGTTTGTACATGTGAGTTGTTATTAGACATTAATTACATATAAATATTCCTTATTTTAATTTATTTGGTTAATTAATACAAACTTACCCTGTTACTAACAGTAAGATAAAATAATTCATGTGCAGATCCATAGCAAGAAGAGGAATAGATAGAGCATAAAAGATTAAATGATCTAGTGTATGTCAAGTATAATCGTGCTCTAAGTACTCGCTTTGACTTGCGGAATATCATTGATTCAATCTCATTGGATTATATTGATCATAGTAATGAGTGGTTGGTTGGAGAAATGGGGGTAAGTTTTGAAGCAGAAGATGAATTGGTGTTTGAGGGAGATGATAACTTAACTTGGGGCGATGTGGCTAGAGCATCAGGAATTGAAGATGCGCAAACATACTCATACTCAATGAGACAAAGGAGACCATCAAAAAATTTGGCAACCAGTGCTTCAAGCTCTCAAGTTCGACGTATTAATATAGATATAGATGATGATGTTGGTTATAAGGAATCAGAGGAAGAAGACATTGAAGGCTATAATTCTAGTGAAATCCTATTGAAGAAGAAGATGACATTTTAGATGCATATGATAATGTTAGTGATTAGAAATTTAGAAGTCGAATAGTTGGTTTTGTTTAATTGATAGTTTATCATATCTTTTCACCATAATTAAGCATATTGATAAAAGTAATACCACATTGCTCTAATTTTGAATATATTCGTCATTTATGTTTTTATCATGTGATCTGTAAACATATTTTACACCGTTTGTTATATTGCAGTTTTTTGCACTAAAGCCCGCGCTTTGAGTGCACTTTGCGCTTTAAGTCCCAACGGCCCTTGTCGCTTTTGTGCGCTTTTCGTCTTTGACAACACTGGGTTATAGTTTCCCTCAATATTATATTTGCTAACCGTCTCAATTGTTCCTCCTTATTTCTTCTAACCTTTATTTGCTCCTATATTCTGTATCTTTAACTAGTCTTATTTGTCATAAATTTTTGTTTTCCAAGAATATAAGTTAGCACTATCTATCAATCTTTTTTAGCAAAGAAGAAACAATGACATGGAATGAATCAAATGCACTCTAATCAACCTTTATCCTTTGATTCTTACAACTACGGCTTTCATAACTTCAAAATGATGTTTGCTTGCTTTAGAACCGTATGAGCAGGCACTTTAAGTTGGCTACTTGCTGGTGTATGGACATGTTTGATCTAGAAATGCAAAAGGTCAGAGATTTTCTTTTTCCGAAAAGGTCAGAGACTGAACATACAAAGAAGTCGAGGCTTAGGAACAAGCATCTAGTTCAACCTTTCAGAATCGAGGAACATAAGCAAAAGTAGAGTGCATGGTCAGTCTCCTAGTACGCTGAAACTCCCTTTGCATGCACACCATCTAGGTGGAGCAAAATCACTCTCCATGTCTCACAGTCTCATCAACTACAGTTGGCAGCACAAGCAGAAAGAATGAGTAATCTTATACTCATTTCTTTTGGAAAAGAGATAACTGCCTATGTACAGCTGTGGAAGACTGACCAAGTGATCAACCCAGAACAGCCATTCTATAGCCTCGAACAAGTATAAAAGGGGAACTCCTCCATGACGAAAAAGGGGAAAGAGGGCAGGGGACAGCCCTTGAATACATTACTCTTATACACTTAGTGCAAGACTTTTGTTTCTATTTTGAGCAGTCTTTTTATCTTCCCTGCCTTGATTATCTAATAATGAACATTACTAACTTGAATGTCGAAAGAGCTCTAGTTCATCCGGTCCATCACGGACATCTGTTGATTTTGTTGATTTGTGAGGGTCGTGCTAGTGGCCCAACTTTGGTACATATATATTGTCTCTTTTCGTCTTCTTGAGCCAAGGGTCTGTCGGAAACAGTCTCTCTACTCCCTCGGGGTAGGGTAAGGTCTGCGTACACACTACCCTCCCCAGACCCCACTTGTGAGATTTTACTGGGTCGTCGTTGTTGTTGTTGTTGTTGTTGAGGTGGTGTTAGTGGCCCAACCCCAGAACCAACCCAAAACTCGTGTGCATTAGAATAGATATCTTGCGAGGTCATTCGCAGATCATCCTAGAGACTAAAATTTGCAAGTTGTTTACCCTTAAAATTGGATAACAACTAAACTTATAATGAGGTTCAAAGGATATGTGATTTCACTTAATACCAATAGATAAATATGAAGATTAATGACAGAAATGAACTATAAAGTAAAGCGAACCATTGTTGAAACGGAATTCGACCCTCGAGCTAGGATGCACTCAAATTTATTGATACCAAAACAGTTAAGAATAAAGCAAGCTGATGGACAAGAGAGTACAAGCTAAAGAGAGAGAGTTATATTGACTTTTTTATGCGAGAACAATGTGTCTTACAAATGGTTAATACTCCCCTTTATATAGTAGAGGAGTTCTACTTATGGTATAATTCTAATTACAGAAGGAAATCCCGTGATATTAGCTAATTAACCGTTTCTGATTTGATCCGTTCCGAGATTTACGCCATGATCCTCGACCAGTCACCGAGGTTTACGCTGTGATCCTCGACCAGTCACGGATATCTCGCATTTCTGTTATTGTGCTATCTTCGATCTTGCTCGATGCCTGTCTCGTTTGGCTTCGATTGCTACTAGCCTCGATCTCGACAGGTACCTCGGTTCTGAACTTAGTACCTAGTCCTTGTGATTTAGTCTGTTCCGTTACGAAGCCGTCCTTTGATGCAATCTTCCGGTCTCGGTCAAATAGTAAAATCGGGTGGGTCCGGTCTTAACCGTATACACAAGTAACAGCTAGTTGTTCAACAGTACTGTTAGGCAGTAGCTAAAACCCTTGTGCTAGGGTATCACACAGCAGAGAGGAAAAAAAACAGGTGAAGATTGAAGGTTAACTCAACAAACAGCTAAAAGGGGGAGCAAAACAGAAAACCAAAAAAAAGAAAAAGGGAAATCTAGTGCGAATGACAGTAGGCTAAATTTTTTATACCCTCTCGCTCAAGCACAATTAAAAAAACAAAACACACTTG
The DNA here is from genome assembly GCA_000715115.1 of Nicotiana otophora. Lineage (NCBI taxonomy): Eukaryota > Viridiplantae > Streptophyta > Magnoliopsida > Solanales > Solanaceae > Nicotiana > Nicotiana otophora. The sequence goes on along the minus strand of AWOL01S0041724.1, from coordinate 55,436 downwards.
ATTGGATCAAATAGAACAGAGCGGTCACAAATGTAGGAAAAAAAAGTTGATTTACAACCATAAAAAGAACTATATAAGGAAAAAACAGCAGCTCACCGACATTGAATAGCAGAAAGCAGACCACAGATCAAAACCACGAACAGAAAGACTGACTTGGGGGATTCAAAAATACAGTCCAACACCGCTAGGGGACTGACTACTCCTTGGAACGTCAACGTGAAACGTGCGAGAGAGTGAAGAAAATGGACACACACACATCGACGTGCTGTTTACGAGGTAAGTGAATTATGGCAATTTTTCTTGGTTAAATATCTTTTAGGGGTGATTTAGTAGTATGGATAATCAAAAATAATTGTGGATAAAAATTTAGTATCGTCTTATTCCTTATTTAGTTACTGTTTATAGGATAAAAATTTAGTATCGTCTTATTCCTTATTTAGTTACTGTTTATAGGATAAAAATTTAGTATCGCCTTATTCTAAAATTAAAATTAGTATCAAGATGACTTATCAGTACATGTAAGAGGATAGAATAGTAATCTCAGAATAACTAATCACAACATAACTTATTTTAAACCATTATTTTGGAAATCAACCAAAACTTTTGAAACTTCGTTTCGAGGATTTTGTTCAATTTACGTGACAAACTTTATTTACAATATGTTTTAGAAAGAATAAAATATTTTTATATTTAATATTAAATTTTTTATTTTACTTATTTTACTCTTAATAAGAAGTTTTTATAGCGACACAAATATTTTGGTCTCACAAAAGTTTTACCATTTAAGCTTTTAACATCACAAGTTTCAATCACTTATTATTACATGTCAGATGGTGGAATAGTAATACCAGCATAACTAATCACAACATAACTTGTCCTCAAAACATACTAAAGAATAATATTCGGATCATTGGATGACTCCTTTTCTAAACCATTTTTAAATATTTGAATTTTTTATTTTTTAAGTCTAATTTAAGTTTGAATAATAAAATGAATTTACTAAAGACATTAGTAAGGATAGGTAATTTGCTTTGTGGTGATGATAAAAACAAAAAATTAACATGGTGACACTACAAAAGTTAACAATATGTTTTTTTTTCATGATTACAACAATGTAAAGTAACATAAAACATATGGCAATCTTTGAACTTAAAATGTTCATAAATATATGTAGTACTTTTTAGAATTTATTCTTAGTATCATTTGTAATTTAATCATTCACATATTTAGTGGCGTTATGCATACTAGCTTTTTTTCTTTTTCATAGTGAATTTAAACTGTTATTGATAGAATATTATTTAATTTTAATTTTATTTCTAATATAATTTGTAGCTTAATCTTCCATATTTTTAATAAGTGAATATAATTGTATTTAGATATGAATCTGAGTAAACATAATCTTCAGATTTTGTATCTATCTCCCTCCACTCAAGTAATATACTTCCCATCCCTTTATCTTCTAATAACAACGAATCTTTCTTTCATTTATTTATTTATTCTTCAAGCATTAGTTTACTAAAAAATATATATTTGGTAAGAATCAATTTAGCGTAATCTATATCTATATCTATATCTATATCTATATATCTATCTATATTATTATAAAAGTAGAACCTCAAAAGTTAAAAGTTNCTAAAAAATATATATTTGGTAAGAATCAATTTAGCGTAATCTATATCTATATCTATATCTATATATCTATCTATATTATTATAAAAGTAGAAACCTCAAAAGTTAAAAGTCGAATTACTAAAATGCTCTTCTAATTAACTTAAATATCCTATTTAAAAAATGAAATAAAAAGAGGAAGAAATTAATATTTTTAAAGTGTCTTTTTAGAAAAAGTTGTGTCCTTTCATTTATGATGGGGTCTAATACCGTTAACAATAAATGCTTCCCTTTCACGAAGGCTCATCACTATAATTTTGACTTATCTTTGTTAACAATCTCAAAAACAAAAAAGATGTATGCGTCTCAATATTTTCTCCGAAATCAAAGAACTTCTCAAGGATTGCCATGACTTATTCTTTTCATGTTCAAGGCAGATGGCTGCTCACGAGCCGTTATGTCACGACCCAAAATCTAGCTAGTCGTGATGGTATCTAATCCAACTCGCTAGGTAAGTCAAAAGATAGTTAACGCAACTCAATTAGGATAAGAAGAGTCAATAAATAAAATAACTGAATTTTCTATACAAAATTCCAAGGATAGGTAGTACAAGTCATGAGCTTCTAAGACTTAGAGTTTACAAAGTTGGTACGAAATAAATACATTATTTATTCGAAATATAAAGAAATATATTTACAATCTAAAGCTACCAGAGACAAGTGACAGTTATAACCGGAACGCATGTAAATCTTCAATGCCAGCTTCCGCAATACACAGCAACATCAGTTCCGAGATCTGCACGCAAGGTGCAGAAGTGTAATATGAGTGCAACCGACCCCATGTACTCAATAAGTAACAAAACTAACCTTAGGTTGAAAGCAGTGACAAGCTCGAAAAATGGTCAGAGTCCAGCACCATTAGCCAATAAAAACTCATAATAATATAATGAAGACAGTAAAAGTAATAACTCAAAAGATATTATGCTCAACTCGTTCACAGTTACGGAAAGTAAACATGATTTCCATGTATAACAGTAAAGTTCAAATCTTGCTATTAAAAATCAACTGAACATGAGTTTATCAAAAAAACTGTATTCCCAATTCACAACACTAGATAAGAATTTATGTTTACCAATTAGCATAAGGAAAGTACATCTCTATGTCTACATGTCAATATACATGTCAAGTCATCAATTATCATATACCGTCTAGCATGAGGAATATACGTCTCTATACCTACATGTCAAATAATGAAGGTCATTTTGAGTACTAGCCCTTATTTTCGTATTCCGAGACCTTTGTTAGCTCCATTTATATTTCTCGATTTGAGTGTGCAGTTCGTGTATTTTTTCGGAAAACATTTATGTAAAAATTTAAAGAAAACATGATTTTTGGCTTTGAAAATAACTTAATACAGTCAACATTTTGTGTAAATAACTCGGGAACAGTATTTTGACGATCTTAGTGGGTCCATATCGTGATTTTGGACTTGGACGTATGCCCGGAATTGAATTCGGAAGCCTCTAACTTGATTTAACGTGTTTTGTCAAAAACTAGTAACTTGAAGGTTTAAAGATTCCTAGGTTTGACTGTAGGTTGACTTTATGTCTACCGGGTTCGGATTTTGGTTCCGGGACTTGGTATATGTTCATTTTGCTATTTGAAACTTATCTTCAAAATTTGGTGCAAATCGGAGTTGGGATGATAGGATTCGGACGCTCGGTTGTGATTTTAGAAGTTCTAAGTGTTTTTTAAAATTTCATGCATTTTGATGTCCGATTCGTAGTTGTAGGTGTTATTTTGGTATTTTGATCGTGCGAGCGAGTTCGTATGATGTTATTACACTTGTGTGTATGTTTGGTTTAGAGCCCGAGAGGCTCGGGTGAGTTTCGGATAGGCTACAGACCATTTTGAACTTAAAAATTTCTGGTTTAAGTTGTCTGCTAGTGTCTAATATTTTGTGCTTCACGCTCATGTACTTGTGACTCCGAATTTCTGGGAGCAGTTAGCATCGCTTTACTTTTATTCTCACTGTGTTAAATTCTCAGTTTATTTCTCGTTAAATGTCTTTACTTTATAGTAATTGTTAAAAATTAGTTAAGAACTTTATTAACAGGCAAGCGGGCGTTAGGCGCCATCATGGTCCGGAGGTTGAGAATTTCGGGTCGTGACAAGTTTGTATCAGAGCGCTAGGTTGCTTAGGTCTCACGAGTCATGAGTAAGCTTAGTAGAGTCTGGAGGATTGGTACAAAGACGTTTGTACTTATCTTCTAGGGGCTTTGGAGCTTTAAGAAAATTTCACTTCTTTCTTTCCCTATCATGCAATTTTATTCTATCATTGATGTTTGAATCATTCCATTCTTGTTCTATCGCAGATGATGAGAATACGCACATGATCTACAGTCGGGCAGGAGCCAGAGTCCCCTATTGCAGCCACTATCAGGGGCAGAGGCAGAGCTCAGTCTAGAGCTCATGCAGCAAAACCCACTGTGGAGCCTTAGATTGATCATGAGGAGGAGATCCCAGCTTACACCACACCAGTCGGACCTGCTCAGGTCCCGGGGGGATTTATTGCTACTCACGTGCTTCAGGACGCTCTAGTCCGCTTGGTGGACCTTATGGAGAGTGTGGCCCAGACCGGTGCATTTCCGGTGGCACCAGTTATCTCTCATACTAGGGGAGGAGCACAGACTCCCGCTACTCACACTCCGGAGAAGATGACTCCCATATATCAGATTCTAGTAGTTCCGCCAGTTGAGTAGTTCAGCCTATTGTTGCTACACAAACCGGGGAGAGGCCCGTAATGTCTTCTGAGAGATTGATGAGGTTGGATAAGTTCACAAAGCTCTTGCATATTCACTTCAGTGGTGTACCTTCTGAGGACCCACATGATTATTTGGACAAATGCTATGAGGTGTTAAGCAACATGGGTATTATTGAGTCCAATGAAGTAGACTTTGTAGTATTTTATATGACCGGTTCAGCCAAGAGATGGTGGCAGGATCATGTGCGGCCAATAAATTCTCATTTCAAATCAATATCACAAGATTCAGTAAATAAAATAAAATCTTAAAATTCAGGGATGGAGGGGCAATAGAATAATTCTGAGACCCGAGTTGAATTGTTGAGGGAAGAAAGTAGAGGAAATTAAATTTATAGGACTTCTGAACACTTAAAGCAATTTATAAGACAAAAGTGTTAAGATTGGTGTAAAAATGATACTTTCATTGCTAGTGTTTAATATTTATAACTAGGTTTGAAAAAAAACCCAAACTTTTACAATTATCACAACTGCCCCAAAATGGGTCCCACCCTCTCTACAAAAACGGAAACCCTCCCCAGCTCCCATTCCCGCTTCCAGTCCCCATTCCCAATTCACCAAACCAGTCACCGTTCCTCTTCTTCTTCTTCTTCTTCTTCTTCTTCTTTCTTCTGCTGTGTTCAACTTTCTTCTGTTGTGTTCAATCTCTTCTTCTTATTTCTTGAATCCTGATATTATTTTTTCACAGATCTTCGTCTTTGAGGTTCTTATTCTTTGTTGAGAAAGATTGGTAAAAAAAGAACAAGAACAATTGGATATTGACCCTTCCACCATTGAGAAACACTTTATCGTGATTTGCTAAATTGACTTGTGCATTATTTCAAGGGAGGTATTCAGTCTATTCGTCACTGTTGGTAAGTAAAGATTGGTGTTTAATCTTACTTTTTTTGTCTGCAGATATCAAAGTTTTTGGGATTCTTTAAACATCCGGTGAGATGTTTCAAACATCCGGTGAGATATTTCAAACATTCTGTGAGATGTTTAAAACATCCTGATATAATTATAGGTAGTTGTTTCAAACATCCTGAAAGTCCATTCAGGATGTTTCAAACATCCTCTCAGGATATTTCAAACATCCTAAGTATATTCTCAAGATGTTTTAAACATCTTCTTAGAAAGTTTGAAACATCATTAGGATGTTTGCAAAAAAGTTGATTCTTTATGCCAATTATTTATATATTTGTAATATTTTCAGGTAATTTAACTAGGAAGAAGGAAGACAAAGCGAATTCCAGCAAGCGGGGAAGTAAAAAAGAAGCAAAACAAATGCTCCATATGCAAAAGAATTGGCCACAAAAAAACTACTTGCAAGAAGAGAACTGAAGGAACAAGCAACTCTACTGTGTCTTAATGACTTTGTTGTTATACTTGTTTTGGTAATTTGATGTTGATGTTATTGGGGAACTAAAAGATCTTTAGATTTGTATTAACAATTACTGTATTTTTCAAACATCATTTAATAGATGTTATTATGTACTTGTGTTCTTTTATACCTTCAAGTACCTTAATTTCTTCAAACATCTTGATAGATGTTTCAAACATCTTAAAGATGTTTCAAATATCCGTTAAGATGTTTGAAGTATATAACACAGAATTGTCCGTATATTAATTTATTGACGATCAATTATTAAAGTATTCAATAGGTCAATGTTCGTAAGGCCAATGGTTGACAATCAATTATTTGAAGTATTTAATAGGTCAATTAATAAGTTAACGTATAATTATCCACAAGATCAATAGATTGACGATCAATCATTTGAGGTATTTAATTATTTTATGTTTAATTATTCACAAGATCAATATGTTGACGATCAATTATTCAAAGTATTAAATAGATTGATGTATAATTATCCACGAGATCAATAGATTGACGATCAATCATTTGAGTATTTAATTATTCTATGTTTAATTATTCACAAGGTCAATAGGTTGACGATCAATTATTTGAAGTATTAAATAGGTTGATGTTTAATGATAGTTTGATGTTGATGTTGATATTATTATGTCCTTGGTATTTTTTTCCACCTTTAACTACCATCTAATTTCTTCAATCATCCTGATAGATGTTTGAAACATCTATCATAATGTTTGATATCGATTGTCGTTAAATCTACAAGATCAATAGGTTGACGATCAATCATTTGAAGTATTCAATAGAAAAAATCATAAGGTCAATATGTTAATTATTAATTATTAGACCTATTTACTATATCCATTTAATAGGTTGGTGTATAATTATCCACAAGATCAATAAGTGGACGATCAATTATTCGAAATATTAAATAGGTTGATGTTCACAAGGTCAATAGGTTCACGATCAATTATTTGACGTATTCGATTATTCTATGTTTAATTATCCACAAGATCAATAAGTTGACGATCAATTATTCGAAGTATTAAATAGGTTGATGAATAATTTCGTAAGGTCAATATGTGGACGATCAATTATTTGAAGTATTCAATTATTCTATGTTTAATTATTCATAAGGTCAATAGGTTGACGATAAATTATTTGAAGTATTCAATAGGTTGACATATAATTATCCATAAGATCAATAGATTGACGATCAATCCTTTGAGTATTTAATTATTCCACGTTTAATTATTCACAAGATCATTAGGTTGACGATCAATTATTTGAAGTATTAAGTAGGTTGATGTTTAATGGTAGTTTGATGTTGATGCCGATGCTATTATTTCCTTATATTTTTTTCACCTTCAACTACCATCTAATTTCTTCAAACATCTTGATAGATGTTTCAAACATCTATCAGGATATTTGATATTGACTGTCATTAAATCTACAAGATCAATAGGTTGACGATCAATCATTTGAAGTATTCAATAGGTTGATATTTATTTTTTCATAAGGTTAATAGGTTGATTATTAATTATTAGACCTATTTACTATGTTAATTTAATAGGTCGATGTATAATTATCCACAAGATCAATAAGTGGATGATCAGTTATTCGAAGTATTAAATAGGTTGATGTTCGTAAGGTCAATAGGTTCACGATCAATTATTTGATGTATTTAATTATTCTATGTTTAATTATCCACAAGATCAATAAGTTGACGATCAATTATTCGAAGTATTAAATAAGTTGATCTATAATTTGGTAAGGTCAATATGTTGATGATCAATTATTTGAAGTATTCAATTATTCTATGTTTAATTATCCACAAGATCAATAAGTTGACGATCAATTATTCGAAGTATTAAATAAGTTGATCTATAATTTGGTAAGGTCAATATGTTGATGATCAATTATTTGAAGTATTCAATTATTCTATGTTTAATTATCCACAAGATCAATAAGTTGACGATCAATTATTCGAAGTATTAAATAAGTTGATCTATAATTTGGTAAGGTCAATATGTTGATGATCAATTATTTGAAGTATTCAATTATTCTATGTTTAATTATTTATAAAGTCAATAGGATGATGATAAATTATTTGAAGTATTCAATAGGTTGAAGTATAATTATTCACAAGATCAATAGATTGACGATCGATCCTTTGAGTATTTTATTATTCCACATTTTTTATTCACAAGATCATTAGGTTGACGATCAATTATTTGAAGTATTAAGTAGGTTGATGTTTAATGGTAGTTTGATGTTGATGTTATTATATCCTTGTGTGTTTTTCCACCTTCAACTACCATCTAATTTCTTCAAACATCCTGATAGATGTTTGAAACATATGCGTTAGATGTATCAAACATCCATAGGATCACTCGATTAAACATAACTTATTAATTTAACAGTAATCGGGAGAAAACATCGTGATAGATGTTTAAAACATCTTTTGAGATATGTTCAATGTTAAGGCCAAACATCCATAAAGATATGTTCCACATATCCATTAAAATCATCCAAAAATAAATCAGATAATACCCATAAAAATAAACTTAAACAATAAAATTGGTAAATCATCCATTTATACCATCCAAAAAATAATATAAAAATATGCATGAAAGCCCAAGTAAATCCGTAGAGGTTATACGAGTCACCCTTAGATTGTTGACACTCTTTCATGTCTTTCATAAGATAATCAACAGTCAACAGGAAACTATTTCGGCCCCATGGATAATTGTAGAAAACCTTTTATGTGGAGGCTAATCTAACTGTAGTTTTGTACACACCACAGTTCGAATCCTTTGCCAATAAAATACAGTGGACAAACCAAATCAAGCATAATGCATACTTGTATTTGTTTTTATTTTTTTGGATTCAGATTTGATCAACTCAAGCACTATTTTACCCGTCACAGACCTTTTTCCTTTGGCAATAAGTTTCCACAACTCTTCACCATCAAGAAGGTACTTTTGAAGCTTCAAATTCGTGTAAGAATGTCCACAATTGAATCCAGTCATTATCGTGAACTCACGAAAGCCGAAGTGAACTAGTAATCTTTTATAATCAAACCATAATTCATGCGTCTTCTCACACAATACTCTACAGAGTAGAAGGTCATGCACTATAGATGCTTAAAATAGTGGCCTCTCATGCAAATCCAAAAAGTGCCCGAAAGGACTAATCCTAAACTTGTTTTCGAGGCCCTCATCCTGCAACAACTTTCAGAACTCACCCATACCTGCTAATCCTAATGAGGATCTCACAGTGATCTTCTTGTTGAAAGTCTCATTATCATCTGAAACTGTCTTGTACTTTAAGGGTAGAAATTCCGATCAAAGCTTTAAGATTTCAACCTCACAACTGTCAGACTCATCCTCAAACATCTCATAATGTACATGGTTTAAAGGTCTTGATTAATCAAAGGCACAAGAATAATTCATTTAATAATTAAAAAGATCTCTTTACAGTCATGTTTAGTGAAACATCCTAGGAAATATTTCAAACATCCAGATGTATAGGGAAAAATACGACATGACACGTGGTCGCTTAAAGGAAGGACACATGAAACACAAGATGGAGATGGCCACCGAACATAGCTATTCCGCTTATCACCGGAAGGAATAACGATCATAAAAGGAGTATTAAATGCTTTGCGCCAGGTAACATTTAATACAGAATATTTTGCAGCATTAAGGATGATGGCATGTTACAAGGACTTTGGCATTTATGTCTAACGTTATATCTTGAACAATGGCCCTCATAATTGGCATTAAAGAAGGGCATGATCCTAGACATAGCTATAAATAGAGAGCTATGTTATCATTGTAAGGGGACGAATGTTTTGGCTAACTTACACTACATTCTATACAGCATTTTAAATATAATCTTATTCTCTCGCTTTTGATCTCATCATTGTCGTTCCCGAAAATCCTGTTCCCGGACTCATCAGCTCTGTCATTCCATCTACATTCTAAGGCTAAGTATTTTATATTTCATCAGTTATTTCATTATCTTTTGGATCAAATTAACTCACTTGTCTAGAAACTACGAACAAATTTAACTGTACCGTTTTACGGGTAAACAGTTTGGTGCCCACCGTGGGGCCTAGACAGTCGTGCGATTAAATTGATCCTTGCTTTTTTTACTAACGTGTTTGATTATTCTATCTTAACAAAATCACAAACGAAATGGCAGATAACACTGTTAACGGTACACGTAACCCTGAAATTCAAGGGGAACAACCTCATTTCGAGGATTCAATCAGTGACACTCGCAATGAGGGGAATGATGCCACACTGATATATGATATACGGTACCCTCGACAGGTTTGGGAGACAACTCCTGATGATGCTGATGAGGGGCATGTGGCGGATGCAGTAAGGGTCCTGCAAGAGCAACATACAATCATTCTAGGCCATCTCACGCGACAAGATCAGGTTATGATAGAACTGAAGCAGGCGCTATCGAGTGCCTCAAATAATGCAAACAAGCAAGATCTAGTTCCTCCTGATGTTCCCGCGAACCAGACGACACAGAGAGTTGATAATAACACTTTTAGGGGTGAAGTTGGCTCCGACGGGGTTGGGAGAGTAGATCCGACCTCAACAACGAGAACGATCCGTTCAAGGATGAAGTTTTACGGTTCATGAAGGAAGTAAACACCCACATGGATCAAATCCCGGGCGTACCACTAGTACTAAAATGCTCAAACTCGAATAAGTATATTCAATTACCGTATAAACCGAGCGCATCCTCGGAATTCATCCCGAAGCGATTCAAAATGCCCGAAGTGCCAAAGTATGATGGAACTTCAGATCCACAGGATCACATTACCACCTACACAACAACAACGAAAGGAAATGATTTGGCTGATCACAAAATTGAGTTTGTGTTGCTGAAAAAATTTGGTGAGACTCTCACGAGGGGAGCTTTAACGTGGTATTCATTATTGCCTGAGCATTCCATAGATTTCTTTGAGATGCTTGCAGATTCTTTCATCAAAGCTCATGCCGATGCTAGAAAGGTATATGCCCGAAAGGCCGACATATTCAGGATCGCATAGGGAGAATCAGAATTATTACAAGAGTTCGTTACCCGATTCCAGAAGGAAAGGATGTTACTACCGGCAGTTCCGGATGAATGGGCGGCTGAAGCGTTCACCAAAGTTTTAACTCCGAGAAGTTCGAACGCTTCCCGGAAGTTGAAAGAAAGTATGCTCGAGTTTCAAGCGACGACTTGGGCGAATATCCACAATCGATACAAGTCGAAAATAAGGATCGAAGACGATCAGGTTGGCTTTCCATTGTCGACCAAAGAACGGGAGAAGAATATCGAAAAAACAAAAGATGATATTGACACGGATAGACGGACTTCAAGGGGTCGATTTTTGCCCTACGAGCGGACAGAAGGTCGTGGCAGGAGCTTCCGGACAACAAACAAGGTCGCCATTGATAGGAGGACCGATCGTGGCCGGGATAATAGATCGCTATAGAATAGAGAAATCTCGGGGTCCCGGGATTCTTCTTTCCCAAAGTTATCGGAGTATAACTTCAACGTCAGTGTGGTGGAGTTGGTATCAGCCATGAGAAATATCAAAGAGGTATGATTCCCAAGACCTATGAAATTTGATCCCAACCAGAGGGATCTCAATTTTTGGTGTGAATACCATGGCACTAACGGCCACCGGACTGGGGACTGCTGACACCTCCGGGAAAAAGTGGCAACGCTATTAAAGAATGGCCACCTCAGAGAATTCTTGAGTGACCGAGCTAAAAATAATTATGGTCGGAACAGGGGCGACACGGAAACCTCGAAAGCAGTAGAAGAACCCCCACGCCAAATGATCAACATGATCTTCGGAGGAAATGAAATTAACGGGGTCACCTTTTCGGCATCGAAGAAGACAAAAGTATCGATAACTCATAATAAAAGGCTCCGGAAAGACGATATCATATTTATGGACGAAGATGCAGACGGATTACTGCTACCGCACAATGACACACTAGTAATTTCTTTAAATATGTTAAATTTTAAAATTAAACGTGTTTTAGCGGATCCAGGAAGTTCAGCTAATATCATACAATGGAGAGTACTCGAGCAAGCTAAACTCACCGGAAGCATTATCCCGACAACAAAACTCCTTGCTGGATTCAACCTTGCAAGCGTGACAACCTGGAGAGAAATTTTACTGCTCACGAACACTGAGAGAGTAATAAAGACAACTCTCTTCGAAGTGTTAGATGGAGACATGGGGTATAACATCATCTTGGGAAGACCATGGTTGCACGAGATGAAAGTTGTGCCTTCAACATATCACCAATTGTTAAAGTTTTCGACACCCGAGGGGATCAAACAGATAAGGGGTGATCAACCAACAGCAAGGGAGATGAATGCAATTTTGGTCTCCAGTAGAAAAGGAAAGGAAAGTGCGACATAACAATTACTGGAACCGGTACCTACCCCCGAACCAGAGGAAGATAACTCGGGGACAGAAGAGTCGGAACAATATCAGGTACCAAGGTATTTTCAAGTACCAGAAGAGACGCACGTGACGAAGTCCTCGACAGAAGAACTGGAGCAGGTTGCGTTGTTCGAAGAATTCCTAGAGAGGAAATTCCATTTGGGAACACGACTACACCCAGAGCACAAGTCTGCTTTTATTGAATTCCTTAAAATTAAAGCCGATTGTTTTGCATGGTCGCACGAGGATATGACAGGAATCCCGATGGATATAGATGTACACAAGTTAAGCTTGGATCCCAACATGCTTCTGGTAAGGCAAAAGAAGCGACCTATTGCTAAAGCAAGGAATAAATTCGTCAAAAGAGAGGTAACCCATTTGCTTAAGATTGGTTCAATCCGATAGGTAAGATATCCGGACTGGCTAGCCAATGTAGTAGTAGTTCCTAAGAAAAATAATAGATTTTGCATGTGCATCGATTATAAGGATCTTAATAAAGCGTGCCTGAAAGACTCATTCCCATTGCCAAGTATCGATCAAATGATTGATGCCACGGTCGAGCACGAGTTAATGAGTTTCCTCGATGCTTAGTCTAGGTACAATCAAATCAAGATGAACCCAGAAGACCAGGAAAAGACTTCGTTTATAACGAATTTTGGTACATATTGTTACAACGTAATGCCCTTCGGGTTAAAAAATGCCGGAGCCACTTATCAACGACACGTGAATAAGATGTTCGAAAAATAAATAGGAAAGACTATGGAAGTATATATAGACGATATGCTCGTTAAGTCTTTGAATGCATGTGACCACCTGAAGCATTTGCAAGAAACATTTGACATCCTAAGGGAGACAATATGAAGCTTAACCCCGAGAAGTGTGTATTCGGGGTCAGTTCGGGTAAGTTCCTAGGATTCCTAGTCTCACAAAGGGGAATTGAGGTAAATTTCGATAAAATCAAGGCCATAGAAGACATCCCGTGTCAATTGTCTAACGTAAAAGAAGTCCATAGGCTCACAGGGAGATTGGCAGCTTTGAGCAGGTTCATTTCCCGTTCATCGGAAAAATGTCATCGCTTCTTCACACTACTCAAAAAGAAAAACAATTTCGAGTGGACACCGGAGTGTCAGCAAGCCTTGAAGGAGTTGAAGAAATATTTGTCGATCCTTCATTTATCTCAAAACCAAAAGAAGGTGAAACGTTGGTAGTCTACCTCGCGGTTTCAGAAGTTGCTGTAAGTGCAGTTTTAGTCCGACAAGACGAAGGTACGCAATTTCCCATTTATTACGTTAGCAAAATTTTAACGGGAGCAGAAACTCGCTACCCACATTTGGAAAAGCTGGCCTTAGCTCTCGTAGTCGCCACCTGGAAGCTGAGGCCCTACTTCCAATGCCACCAGATAGCTGTGGTGACTACTTTCCCTCTGAGGAATATCCTCCATAAACCCGAGCTATCGGGTAGATTGGACAAATGAGCCGTCGAAATAAGAAAATTCGATATAGAATATAAACCGAGGACTACAATTAAGTCACAAGTCTTGGCTGACTTCGTGGCCGATTTCAGTCTGGGACTATTGCCTCTGGCAACCAAAGAGGCAATAATGGTGTCAGAGTCGACATCGGGAGTTTGGACCTTATTTACGGACGGAGCTTCAAACGTAAAAGGGTTCGGGCTCCGAATAGTCTTGATCACGCCTTCGGGGGAAACTTTAAGTCAAGTCATCAGAACAATTCCTTTAACTAATAATGAAGCATAGTACAAAGCTTTGATTGCAGGGCTCGAATTGGCTCGGGGACTTGACTCCGAAGTCATCAAAATCAAATGTGATTCGCAGATGGTGGTGAATCAGGTCTATAGAATTTTTGACACCAAAAAAGAACGTATGCAACAATACGTAGTAAAAGTTTAGGCTTTATTGGCACGATTCCGAGAGTGGTCAATTACTCATATCCCCAGGGAAGATAACGCGGAAGTAGATGCATTGGTAAATTTGGGCTCATCGACAGAAGTCCAGGGATTGGAATCGGGAACGATAGTACAACTGATGAACTTAGTCTTGGACACAAATGGTTATTATGAGGTGAATTCGACTAGTTTGGTCTGGGATTGGAGAAATGAAATAATCGATTATCTCGAGCATGGAAAGTTGCCTGACGACCCTAAAGCATCAAGAGCGTTACTTGCCAAAGTCGCGCGTTATAGCTTTAAAAAAGGCCAATTGTACAGAAAATCCTTTCGAGGCCTGTTTGCCCGGTGCTTAGGAGCATCAGAAGCTAACTATGTCATGAGAGAAGTCCACGAAGGGATATGTGGCAACCACTCAGGTGCAGATTCATTGGTGCTGAGATTAGTTTGGGCAGGATATTACTGGCCCCGTATGGAACAAGATGCCAAAGACTTCGTATAAAAATATGATAAGTGCCAATGCTACGCTCCACTAGTACATCAACCGGTGAAACCCCTACATTCGGTTTTGTCCCCGTGGCCGTTCATTAAATGGGGGATGGATATCGTCGGACCACTACCACCGGCTCCCGGAAAGGTAAGGTTTCTTTTAATTTTGACTGACTATTTTTCTAAATGGGTGGAAGCAGGTCCTTATCAGAATATCGGAGAACGCGAAATGGTCGACTTCCTGTGGGAAAACATAATTTGCAGGTTTGGAATACCAAAAGAGATTGCATGCGAAAATGGGCCGCAGTTTATCGGCACAAAAGTTACAAAGTTCCTTGAAGATTTGAAGATAAAGAGGATTACCTCTTCACCTTATCATCCGAGTGCGAATGGTCAAGAAGAGTCAACGAACAAAGGAATTATACGAAGTCTAAAGAAAAGGTTGGAAGCAGCAAAAAGGCAACTGGCCCGAAGAATTACCTAGGGTTCTATGGGCCTACCAAACAACAGCCAAGTCAAGCACGAGAGAAACCCCTTTTTCCCTTGTGTATGGCGCGGAAGCTTTGATATCGGTGGAAGTAGGGGAACCAAACTTAAAGTATTTCCAGGCGAACGAAGAATCAAACAACAAAGCAATTCTAATCAACTTGGAGCTGCTCGAGGAACGCAGGGACTTGGCGCATATCAGAATGGCAGCTCAAAAGCAAAGAATGGAGCGATATTATAATCAAAGAGCCAACCTCCATTATTTCAAAGTAGGAGACTTGGTCTAGAGGAAGGTAACTCAAAATGCCCGAAAACTCAACGTGGGCAAGTTAGGCCCAACATGGGAAGGCCCTTACCGAGTTTCAGCTATCACTGGGAAAGGATCATACGAGTTGAAGAACCAGAACAGAGACAAGTTGCCCAATAACTGGAACGTGGCTCACCTCAAAAGATATTACTGCTGACAAACAATAGTCAAACGGAAAGTATGTGCTGCACTCTTTTTTCCTTCATTCAGTTTTTGTCACAATTGGGTTTTTCTGGCAAGGTTTTTAATGAGGTAGCGACGGAAAGTATACTATAAAGACAGAAGTGATAAGACCTTTCATAACAAGGCAAATGAACAAGTTTCCACTCGGGGACGATTAGATAATCTTTGCTTCGATAGCAAATTCCCACTGGGAAGTTAAGTTTGCTACCGAACGGAGGTTACCCGACCGTTCACAAGCACAAACCACTAGAGGACTGTTAGGTATTCTTTCGCTCGATAGTATGGGTTCCTAAGGGGAAACAAGATATGTTGCCGAGTGAAGGATTACCTAGCAATTCATTGGTGGGATCTTCGAAGATACAAGACTTCTAGTGTTCCAATTCACATTCTTTGTATTCGAACACTAGGGGAATGATATGAGAATACGACAACACTGAATTCCACGTCAACCGGGGTACGAAAATCCGGGAACATAATACATCATCGGGACCGGGGACTGCACAACCAGCCCTGTAGAAACAAGTTGTACAAGATAGATACAAATCATGGCAATTTCTTTTCTGCATAGCAAAATGCTTATGTACTTTTGAAAATAGAAGGAATTAAATGAAATGAAATGAAATCCTTTTGTTTTAAATCTTGTTTCTTGTCTGAACGATGACTTAATTTTGCCATTTGAAAGTTAAACAAGTACTTCAAATGTTAGTGCCGTAATGAACATGAGACGTCCTCTTCAAGAGCATCGTAAACATAAGAGGACCCTCTCTTATAAAAACCTTCTTGTTAAAGGGTTAGTTCCATAAGAATTAATGCCCGGAATCTAGAATGCCATCGGGAAAAAATACACCCGAAGCCGCATACGAAAAAGACGCAAAAAGCAAACTTATGCAAATACTTATTGAAACCCTCACGTAAAAGGGATAATACTCGGAACCAAAATGCTTCAAAGAAAAAGCATCCGAGATTACACACAATAAAGTGCGAACATAACAACATGCACAAAATACATGAGCAAGTACGAAAGTTAAAGACTTGCATGAATATTCAAACAAAAGTAAGACTCAAACGATACTTGAACAAAAATATGCTTTTATTTACAAGGATGCGTCAAAATGATAAAGGTACAAAATAAAAAATGAAAGAAAAAGCTTAGCTGCAACATCTCCGGAATCAGGAGAAAGAGAAGTATCCGCATCCCCGGGAGTAGTATATGGTTCCACCGATGGCTCAACATTTTCCCCAGCTTGGTATTCGACATTATCGCCTTCCGATCCTTTTTCAGTTTTCGAAAACTCGAAACCAGAATCAAAAGAACCTGGAGCGTCAGACTGCGCCGGGAGTCCATTTTTTGCAGCCAACTCAAGCTCTTGGGCCTTAGTAATTTTGGCATTAATGTCAATGATACCAGTCTTGGCTTCTTCCAAGGGTTTTCTCCTCATGCTATACATGGAATAAGTTTTTTCAACAATGAGGGAAGCCGCTCGGTGCTTGAGATCTTCTTTTAGTTGAGTAACTTCGGTGGAAAGGCTTTCCCGAGTGGACCTAGCAGATTTGAGACTGACGTCGAGCTCACGGACAGTTGAAACTAAAGAACCTATTATGCTCGATAGTTTTCCTGTACTTCTCTTCTAGCTAGGCATGTTTTTCCACCACAGTAGCAAGCTCTTCACTTTTGGAGTTTAAGGCTGCCTCTAAGTTAATCACTCTTTCAGCGGAGGCAGCCTCACGATAGGTTGCAGTAAGAACGACGTTCTGGACTTCTGCCCATTTAGCCTTGTCTTCATCAAATCTAACCCTCATCGGCTTAATTTCTTGGCTAAGGGCTACCACTTCTTGCTTACTTTGCTGCAAACGAGCCTCTAAAACAACGGGCTCGATAGCCTTGGTTTCCAGTTCCAAGAGGCAGGGAATAATCTGGTCCCATTCCGCCAAAAGCTGATCCCATTCCGAAGTAAGTTCTTCCTTCTCACGAATCAGCCTTTGAATGCCCTCAGAAGCAAGAAAGTTGGATACAAGACAAGAAGAGGTAAAACTTAGAGTACATTTGTTCGAAAGTAGAAGAAAGGAACATACCGCTGCGGCATTATGCATAGCATTGTTCAACAAACACTCCCCCGAGAGTGTCTGAATCTTCTCCCAGTCTTTTTCTGAAGACAAAGGCTTCAGATAGTTAGCAAGCTCCACCGGCCTCGAAAGTAAGTTGCACCCGGTGGAGACCGAAAGGGTAACACTCCTCCTCCTTTGTGGATCTTCAAAAGGAGCGGCATAATTTTGCCCCAAATTTCTATGAACTGGGGACTGTGGAGAAGGGACACCTTCTTCATGATCAGGTGTGGCTGATGGAGATGATGTAGCAACCGATGTTGGAAGAGTGGATAAAGATGGATATGATGTAGCAGTTGCTGGTGGTGGTGAAGGTGGAGATGATGCTGATGAAGTTGAAAAGTAAGAAATAACTGTATCAAATGTAGTGCTGGTTATTTGGTACTCGCCAACCAAAGACGGCACAGACCCGGTACTCAGCCCCGCGGTACCGGTCACAACAATTGGGGCCCAAAAGCGGGAGTTAACATATTCAACTAAATCAGATTCTCCCCAAAGTGCTGAGACGTCATCGTTAGTTGGTGCAATTGTCTCAACAGGTCGAGCATCCTGTTGAGATGGCGAGGATCGTATCTTTCTATGTAAAAAAGCTCCCTCATCACTAGATTCTTCATCATCATCGATCATCACAGTGTCTATGACCAGCCCGGAAGGAGGACTAGTCACCATCTCCACTGAAGTTGACTCGGGGGCATCAACTTTGCCCTCTTATTCTTTTCCCCGGCCGCAGAGGAACGTCTTCTCTTTGGTTGCTTGTTCTCTGACCGAGGACTCCATGAATAAATGTTTGCGCTCGAAGCAAGCCCGGAGATGCATGTTCGAGTAAGTGCCTCCTGAAGCAGCCTCGCCGCATCAGCAGGGTCAGCCAAAACATTGCTCCTCGGGGATATCAACTGAGCCCACAGCTAGACCTAATTTCATGAACAAGTCAGAAAGGTTCAACCAATGTTTTCATGTACAAAAAACGAAAACAAGGTAATTTAAAGTTACCATGATGTTTGGCCTTCCACTCGTATTTAAGGGACAACTCTTTCCACAAATGAGTTTCGGGCATTATGATGTCCAAGATCTTCTGAACCCACCGGTCTAAGCTTTCTATCACCGGTGGAATCCATCGGGCCGCTGTAGCAAACGAAGGTTGAATGATCAACACGAGCATGAAAAAATATTTAGTAGGAAAAAGTTTATTAAAGGGAACTTACGAGAGCGGTTCCAAGCAACCGGAAAGGATGAAGATGTTATTGGAAGAATGTCACTGGTGGCAACTATAACGAACCATTCCATCACCCACGGTCGTTGTCGTCATCCATGCTAGACAGTAAAGTATGGTGGCCACGCTTACAAAGGTTTATCATTCCCCCGCGGAAGATTTTGGGGGAATAGAAATTCATCATATGATCTAGGGTTAGCTCCTCTCCAGTTTTCTGGCACAAACGCCGAAGGCAGGTGATCGTCCTCCACACTGAAGGACTTACCTATGCCAAGCACACCTAGTAGCGAAGACAAAACTCCGCAATTACGGAATCAAGCTCCCCGCTAAAAGAAAACGCACCCAAAGTAAAGGGATACGTAAAGAAATATGTAAAACCTTCCTTGGGAAGGGCCACTCTCTCCGATAAATCAGGAGCAATAATATCTAACTCAGGGCAGCGACAGTCCTCCTTCACAACAGGAATACTGGAAGGGCCAATGGAAAATTGGTATCTACTAACAGCCCATGTACGAGGGTTAGCAGTAGGAAATTTCTCTTCAAAATCTTTCGAAGTACTAAGCCTTTTTGGGATGATGATACCCACTGTTGGAGGAACGGAATCCTCGGTTTTGTTCTTGCCCTTTGAAGAACTAGCACGTTTTGAAGAGGAAGCCATTAGAATAGAAGGAAAATTATTAGTTCGAAGAAGATCAGAGAAAAGTTGGGAAATAAAGATGCAAGTTAGAAGTTTGAGAATTATGAAGTACATAAGAGTAGGATGATGCGTATAACTAAAATTTTGGCGGCTAAATTCATAGCCATGATTACCTCGATAATTGGAAAAAAGCTGTGCTGAATCATGGGATGACGCTTGTTCGGGGCATTAAATACGGAGAGAGAGGCATCTAATCAACCGTCAGTGGCCTTCAAAAGGAATTATAGTAATTCCTGCCAAAAAGGTGTTTCTACCAACTTCCCGGTAATACAAAGTTATGTCACCGGAAAGCAGGGAGACTATCTGTATAGGGAAAAATACGACATGACATGTGGCCGCTTAAAGGAAGGACGCGTGGAACACAAGATGGAGATGGCCACCGAACATAGCTATTTCGCTTGTCAGCGGAAGGAATAACGATCATAAAAGAAGTTTTAAATGCTTTGCGCACGGTAACATTTAATACATAATATTTTACAGCATTAAGGATGATGGCCCGTTACAAGGAATTTGACATTTATGTCTAACGTTACATCTTCATCAATGGCCCTCATAATTGACATTAAAGAAGGACATGATCCTAGACATAACTATAAATAGAGAGCTATGTTATCATTGTAAGGGGACGGATTTTCTGGCTAACTTACACTACATTCTATACAACATTTTAAATATAATCTTATTCTCTCGCTTTTGATCTCATCATTGTCGTTCCCAGAAACCCTGTTCCCGGACTCATCAACTCTGTCATTCCATCTACATTCTAAGGCTAAGTATTTTATATTTTATCAGTTATTTCATTATCTTTTGGATCAAATTAACTAACTTGTCTAGAAACTACGAACAAATTTAACTATACCATTTTACAGGAAAACACCAGACAGAAACTTTAAACATCTAGAGAGATGTTTCAAACATCCAGAGAGATGTTTGAAACATATTAACCTTACCTCAACAGATTGAGAATGTGCATTATCATTCTTTTTTTTTTCTACTTTTTGCCGATGCCTCTTCTTCTTCTTCTTCTTCTTCTTCTTATGTCTCCTCTTCTTCTTCTTCTTCTTTTGAAGCTTCTTCTTCTTCAGTATTTGCTACTGATGCTTCATCATCAATATTTGTCTCCTCTTCTCTTTCATCAATTATTGTCTCCTCTTCTCTTTCATCAATTATTGTCTCCTCTTTTGATTCTTCTTCATCAACTTTGTCTTTTCTTCTCTTACTTTCCTTGTTTCCTCTTCTTCTTCCTTTTCTGTTTCCTCTTCTTTTTCTTTCTCTGTTTCTGCTTCTTTAGCATTCCCTCCTAGTACATTCTTTGTTTCCTCTTTATTTTCTTTCTTAATTTCCTCTTCACTTTCGTTCTATTTTTCTTCTTCTCCAACATTCCCTCCTTCTACTACTTGAAGAGGTTTGGCTTCCACTTCAGCTATAATTGATTTTTGTAGCTCATCCTCCTAAGATTTCTTAATTATTTTGCTAGATCATTTGGAAGGAGATTTATCTCTTCCTCTTCCACATGTCTTTGACACATGTGCCTTTGCCATTTTATTTGCACACACAAACAAGTAACGACCATCAACAAAATAAATAAATAATTTGTTCCTAACAAATAAAAAAATAAAACTATAAATGTTTAAATATTTTTGGTAAAACATCTCAGTGAGATGTTTGAAGCCTCATATAAGATGTTTCAAACATCTTACTGAGATATTTCAAATATCTCTAAAGGTGCTGCATTGAATGATCATACAAGATTGAGCTTAAGAGGTTAAATCAATTTTCTGCCATCTACAAATGCTAAGCAAGATATAGTAATTTAAGTTTCTAGCTAGTTAGATGGAGTTTGAAAGCAAGCTAGCAATGTTCATATTATAGTTCTCCAAACTTCTTTATCTATACGTCTTTATCAATAATTTTTTTAATCGCTAAAATAATCAACCATCACATTGTGATAATCAGGTATCTTTTGGTGAAACATCTCATGGATTGTTAAACATCCTTACAGATGTTTCAAGCATCTTATATGAAGCTTCAAACATCTTAGTGAGATGTTTCAAACGCTCAGCTCAAAATATCATTAACCAAACCCAGATAAACATTGCAATAACTTTACAACATACAACAACAACAATAACAATACGAATATTTAACAATATCTTAAGATGTTTCAAACACTCAACTGACATGTTTGAAACATCTGGGCAAAAAAGTATCCCACAAACCCAAAATAGAGCAATATAGCTGTTTCAATATCACAACAACTAATTTTATGGGCATGTGGAACAACCACATCAACGACTACAATTAAACAACATAAAAATATCAAATTTTCGGTCAAAAATATCAACTACATAACAACTCTAGTATTTAGGCACAAAAACTACACAACAACAAGAAGATACAAAAACAGCCCAAAAAAATCAATTTAGGGTTGAAATAACAAGTTTAGGAATCTCGACTTTAAAGTAAATTTAAATGGATGGAGCCGATTTTTGAAACCCTATAATACTCTTGAGTTTGGAGATTGAATTTGAGAGAAAAGTTAGAAAAGTTTGGGGGGGAATAAAGTTTGGGGGGGGGGGGAATCGTGTGTGATTAGAAGGTTTTTATTTTTATTTGTACTCCAAATTGTTTTTATTTCTAATTTGACCCGGACCATCCCTAATCTTTTTTTTTTAAACACATTTTTCCAAGAAAGTAGAAGGAAGTGTGACGAAATGACAAGAATTGGATTCCAATTTTATGGATATGCGTATTTCCTCGCCATGAAAAAGAAAAGAATCCGTACTTGTTTTCTCTTTGATTTCCGTTTCCTATAATAATATTTACTACTATAAATTAGGTACCTGCAATTGACCCCTCATCGCTTTGATCACACAATTTCGGAGGTAATTGTTGCTCATCTAACACTATATTACTTGGTACTATTAATATCTCCTATCTGGGTCAGTTTCTCTTCTCTTGCTTAGAATGCTCATAAAGCTCGCTTCTTTTTTTCATATCCGTTATGTTAGTTTCTGTTATTTCTAGTGCCCGCCCTTTTTCTCCAGCTCAATTGGTTGTATTCGTTTCGTTTGCAAAATTAGCTAAAGCTTGGTATATGACTCATTGTCATTTGCATAAATTGAAGATTTGGGTGTCCACAAGTTAAAGGCCCTTCTGGGTGTAATTCAAACGGGTTCAATTGCACACAAACCGAGAAATTACTTTTGAACCCATAATTGCAAATTTTCTATAGATTTAGTGGTGAGAACATAAACATTTGAACCCATCAGAATTAAATCTTTAATTAGCCTCTGCTTCTGCCAAATAGCAAAGATGGAACTCTTATTTCGTGCTATTTGTTTATTGCTTAAAACTAATATCCGGATAATTGCAAGAAGATTAGATTCTGAATGAACTTTTTTTTTTGAATTATGAACCGAGCACCCAAATTTGCAAGGTATGTAGACACTTAGAGCTTCGTGCTGACTCCTGTCTTTACAGTCTAGTATGAAGGTCAGAAGTTCAAATAGTCTTAAGTTTGTCATCAATCATTTCGACGGACTCCCAACTCGTAAATATGTTGATCCCCACCTGTTTGCTTCAGCATTTAATATAGACGTACGCTTGCACCATTTAAATTCGAATATTTTTGGATTTTGCACAAGTTGTAGATCATGTTCTTATGCTTTGAGAAATAAGAGTAGGCGATGTTGATTTTCACTTGTAATTTTGACAACTTGTATCCTAGTGTACAAGTGTTCTTTTTTTTTTATTATCATGAATCCACTTTTCATATTAGAAATCTGGATAAAAGCTCTTCTGCTCATAGATGACGCCAGTGTGCTTCTTTGGGAACTTATTCATATTGGCTTCCTCTTTCTAATCAGCAGTAGATATCTTTGCATTGCTGAAAGTTGCTGGAGCTCAAACGAAAGCTGCAAGCGCACTCTTTAAGATGACATCCCCGTGATGTAAGAAAGAATTGATGAAGAGCAAGAAATGAACTCCGACCTTGCCGAGACTGCGTGGTCATTGCATTTGATATTGCATACATGGAGATAGCACTCCTCATACGAATTCTCAAATACACCAAGTCTTTGCCCGGGGATTGATGCCATTTCTTTCAATGCTGAACCTCAAATTCTCCCACAATGCGCACATACAATTTAGGCCTATACGACCTTCTGATCTGGAAGTACTGGAGAAACTCCATGGGGATATGTTCCCCATCAGGTCAGATGATCCCTTCTATTTTTTCGTCACTTTCACTATTTGATGTTAGATAAATGACATGTGAAGTCCCTAAAAAAATTCTTTATTCGTTTACCAAAGTGAAGTTGGTCTATTAGTTAGATCTGTATTTATTGTTAGCCCCTCTTTTGGTATTTAGATATGAATCTGAGTTCTTCCAAAATGTCGTTAATGGCCGGGATATTGTTTCCTGGGGAGCTGTCGATTGCAATCAGCCCAATGGTCAAGATGACGAACTTATTGGATTTGTGACTGCCCGGATCGTTCTAGCAAAAGACAGTGAGGTACGTCTTTTGCTCTTTTACAAGTAATTCTTTCTTATGGACTGTTGTTAATTTTGAATCACCCTTATCTATAGATAGAAGATTTTGTCAGATATGAATCTGCTAGGTTGAACCACACACTGGTTTACATCCTAACACTGGGAGTTGCAGAAGGTTATAGAAATCTTGGAATAGGTGCGCTGTGCACTTGGTTCTTGCGTATGTACTCTATTTTGTAATTCTATCCTTCAATCAGGATTTACCAAGTATTGCTATGGTTTTTGGTTTTCAGCCAGCTCTCTAATTCATGAGGTAATAAAATATTCCTCAACAATCCCAACTTGTCGAGCAGTTTACCTACACGTGATCTCGTACAACAACCCAGCCATATATTTATATAAGAAGATGTCCTTTCAGTGTATAAGGAGGTTGCCTGGCTTTTATTTTATTAACAGCCAGCACTATGATGCGTACTTGTTTATCTACTACATGAATGGTGGTCGCTCTCCTTGCTCGCCAATGTAAGTACAACTTTCCGTTTTGTTTGAACTTATTTTGATATTAGGTTTCCCTATTTGGTGGGTTTGTCACTTCTGAAAATTATACTGGTAGAAACTCTATGTATCATGACCCCCCTCAAAGGTTCTAAAGAAGATAACTTCCAAAAGGATTAGCATTTTGGAGTAAAAGACATAAAGCACCATGAGGTGATGATTTCTCACTAACAGTTTTCGGCATAATATGTTGATCATGGGTGAGTATTGCTATTAGATTACTTTTTTGGGTGATAAGGTGCAGTTAGATGTTTGCTAGAGAGACCTCGAAGCATTATTCCAGTTCTTGTTTCCTTCTCTGCTCTTGGACTAGTACAATTTCCAATCTCCCCAAGTCTATTTTTTGGGGAATGTAAAACGACGTATGCATTAAATGTTAATCTGATATGCTAGTATGAAGCTTGTTTTTTGAATTAAGTTTCTAGCATTTTTTCCCCTTTGAAGAAAGATCATAATTAACATGCACCAAAATGTTACAAAGATCAGTGTTGATATACGTTGGTGAATATGAAGAGATTGACTGCTTACTTGCATTTGGAACATACATGAGACTTTAACTGGTATATAACATACTCCCTCTGTCCCAATTTATGTGACACTTTTTGCTTTTCGAGATTCAAACTTCTTAATTTTGACCATGCATTTGGACATAGAATTTTTCAAAACAAATTCACATATTTGAAGATTACGTAAAAAGTATTATACTACAATTAATAGTTCAAAATATTTAAAAGGCATGTGAAAAAATTACGGTCAAACAATAATTCGTTTGACTCTCGAAATCTGAACACCTTGACATAAATTGGAATGAGGGGAGTATATAGCTAGAGAAGGACCTGGTAACCTGTGGCAGAGTCAAAAGGTTTGGGATTAGCGTGTCAATTATTTATGATGAGTTGTTAGATTTTTCTTTTTTCTTTTGTCCGCACCCTCTCCCCCACTCCCCCCACCCAAACCCCCCGAAAAAAGGTTAAGAGCTTCACCAGGTAGGTGATTGTTGTAAGCAAAGCCATCTAAGACATTACCTTACCTTATCATAGAAAAAGTTTTATCCATCAAAGCCAGTATAATCATTGGATTAAATTCCATTAAACCCCCCAACCTTTAATAGTTGGGAAACAATACCCCTCCACCTTTTGAATGGATCGATAATCCCCTCGAGTATTATTTTCTGGTGAGTTTTAGAATTAAGCAGTCTTCTTTTTTCTTTTTGCTTGGAGATTCAATAAATAAAACATATGATCTGCTACTCTGAAAGAATGCATACATATCTAATAGTCTACTTCAGCAAAGGAACATTTGATCCGAATGCAAAATCATGTATATAACACAGGAATGCAACAAACGAAATAAGTTTTTGCAATGATTTAAAGAAAACATGTTTTTGCTTGACCTCGTTTAAGACAGTACCTGATCCCATGAAGAAGGCTATGAAGTAAACTTTGTAAACATATTTGGCTTCTCGTTTTGTTTTAAGAGGCATTCACTGTATACATTCAGTCAAATTTTCTTTTGATGCTTTGAGAATTCTGAAAGATATTTACAGAGATTAAGAAAAAAAAAAGGGAACTAAATGATCATGCATGATACTGTGGAACCATAATTTAGCTAAACAACACCAGAATTTTCCTACAATGGTTTAAAGAAATATGTTCTTGATGCATCAATTTGTCACTGAGATGTAGCTCAGATTCTCAAGTTCATTTCTGGTCCTTGTTAACAGAGGCAGACTTAGGATTTTAACGCGAGGGGCACCGGTATTCTGCTCAACTAGTGCACCCTAAAGGCTTTTATGTATATAAGTATATGTATACACATATACATACACAAGATTTTTGTCGAAGTTTACGGATTCCAATGACCCTCAAGGATACACATAGATCCACCTCTGCTTGTTAAGTTCTGTGTTTTACTGCATGAACATCAATGGATGATAGAGCATGCTATTCATTGGAATGAGCTTAAAATGAAATGATGGTAAAAATTTATTAAAATCACTTGTTTATTGAACCTTTAACAAAAAGAAAAAAAGGAAAGTTGTTTATAATTCTAAAACTCATCGGAAAATGCAATTCAAGGGGGTTATCGGTTCTATTCAAAAGATGGAGGGGGTATTGTTTCCCAACCATTAAAGGTTAAGGGGGTTTAGTGGGATTTACTCTAATCATTGCTGCTTTGTGAATATAAACGTGAAGAAAGCAGGAAAACATTTAGAACTTTATATTATGATTGCTTATTCGATTTTGTCCTTGTTTTGAAGAATAAATATATTTACTTAGCTGTCTGCTGTGTGGGTTGCTCTGATGGTAAGCACCCTCCACTTCCAACCAAGAGGTTGTGAGTTCGAGTCACCCCAAGAGCAAGGTGGGGAGTTCTTGGAGGGAAGGATGCCGAGGGTCATTTGGAAACAGCCTCTCTACCCCAGGGTAGGGGTAAGGTCTGCGTACACAATACCCTCCCCAGACCCCACTAGTGGGATTATACTGGGTTGTTGTTGTTGTTGTTGTTGTTGTCTGCTGTGTGGATATTTCGTGTCAATTTCTTGGATTAATAGAGCATCAAACATGCACATAGTTCCCAGAGATGCCTTTCCTTTAGGAGTGTCATTGTATTCCGGATCTTTAATCTCCTTCAAAGAAAAAGGAGCAGAGTTTGGATTTCTTGATTTTAGCTGGAAAAAGATTAAAGACAATCTTGAAAATGCTATAGTGCTGAAAATCACATCCCTGTAAACCTGATTAGAGAGCAATAGTTGAGAGTAATAGGTGTTAACACCCATGTGGATTGTGAAACTATCATTAGAAATGCTCTGTTTAAGGATTCAGTATATTCTGAATGGGTTTATAACAAAGTAAAGGTAATCACATTCCCAAACCCTAAGACCAACAAAAGTCATGTAAAGAGGGTATCTTTATATTCCAGCTACAACACTTGGTCTGAGCCCATCCGCTTCAACCTCTGTGGGCAGGATAACCTTGACAACCTATGCCAGTGAGTTGGATAGAGTTACCTGGTAGATTAGTTGCGGTATGCTCAAGTTGGTCCAAGAAACATCGATGTTAAAGAAAATGATAGCTCTAATATCGGTTTTTTGACGATCGTCTTCATGCACCTTTGAGCTAGTGCAGATTACTGATATTCTTTTAGTACCGTGATAATAGTGATCAAATCTGCACAATTCACCTACATAATGCATGGAAGTTGAAGATTCCTTATTTGAATTAAAGGAGCTGTAGAATTAAAATATATCTTTTGCACATTGCAAATGATGAACAATCAAGGCACAATTTCTCGTTGAGTTGAAATGAATGGCAGCTTGCAGGTCCAAACAAAGCTAAGAGAGTAAATATCTTAACTATTGACAACTTTACCTTTTGAATTTCAGTGAGCTCATTGCGCTTTTAGTCACTTATGCAAAGAGTGGATTCAAGAAGGCGGCAGCAAAACTGTGGAGGAATGAAAGCAGAAAGCCCTCAAAGTTGCCGAAATGCAAGGAGTCTGATTGCCTTCTCCCAGCAAAACAGAGGAAAAGGATGTCGCCTGAGGGTTCTCGGTCTCAATTTGTATGATCCTCTCATGCATTTTACTCTACTGGAAAATGGACCTAAAGGTCAGAGGGAGTGTAGTCGTCTTCTGCCTCCTGTTTGTTTGAAGTTTGCCTTTTACCTGTACTTATATTAAAGAAACTATTGTAATATTTTCGTCGTCTGTCCTTGTTAATTACTAGTTGATTTGTAAATTCTTGTAAAAAGTCACCTAATAAAGTTAATGTCAGACTCCTTTCATCTTTATATCATTACAAAAATATTTTGGTTATCTTACACAACTTCTGTCTTTAAAAAGATAACGGCTACTATGGGTAAAACTATATGGAGTACTAGTTAGGAAGGAAAAATGGGATATATTTAATATTAAAAAAAAAAGCTCCTCACGAAATGAAAGGGACCACTAGAAATTAGAAGCTTGACTGAAAATTCAAGGAGGAGCCTCAATATTAGACCTCTTCCAAGTCAGCATTTTGGTGCTCTGACTTTGTCATGTCTTCTAGACATTATACAACTTCATTTTCCACTTTGGCCTCTGATTTTCATATAAATAAAGCCTTTGAAGCAGTTGTATATAAAAACACTGAGCTCTTAAGCTTAAGAAGATGGCTATCTCTCCTCTTCAAACCCCAATAGCCAAAAGGTTTTTGTTCGTCTTCTTCTATTTCTTCTTTTTCTTCTTTCCTACACATAGAAAATAGTAACAATCTCTGTTTCAACTTGATTTTGCAGGTTGGAAGATCAAGTAGCACTTATAACTGGTGGTGCCAGTGGCATAGGAGCAGCCACAGCTAGGCTTTTTGTTCAACATGGTGCAAAGGTTACAATTGCTGACATTCAGGATAATCTTGGAACTTCCTTAGTACATGAGATTGGCATCAAAGAAGCAATCTTTGTCCATTGCAATGTATCCATCGAATCGGATGTTCAAAATGCAGTGGATGCAACAATTGCCAAGTTCACTAAACTCGACATAATGTTTAGTAATGCAGGTGTAATGGGTAAGCCAATTTCCAGCATCTTAGAGGTTGATTATGACATTATTAAGAACGTGTTCGATGTAAACATTGCTGGAGCATTCTTTTGCGCGAAACATGCTGCTAGAGTGATGATTCCAGCCAAAAGAGGGGCCATTGTTTTCACAGCGAGCGCTGCAACAGCAACGTATGGTGATGTCTCACACACCTACACGGCGTCAAAGAATGCAATTCTGGGGCTCTCCAAGAACGTTGGGGTCGAATTAGGGAAGTATGGAATAAAAGTAAACTGTGTTTCTCCTTACACAATTGGCACACCACTGGCGTTGAACACACTTGGAATCGATGACAGAAAAATGGCAGACAAGTTATTTGCAGGAGGAGGAAATCTGACAGGAGCTTTACTAGATGAAGACGAGGTGGCAAAGGCAGTGTTGTACTTGGCAAGTGATGATTCCAAATATGTGAGTGGTCTGAACCTCATTCTAGATGGTGGTTATAGCACCACAAATATAGCTTTAACAGAGGCCTACAAGAAAATGTTCCTCATCAACTACTCATCAGCCGAGCATTGAAGGAATTCGAGGAGTCTTCCCGTCTACTTCTATTTTGATCAGGACTGAAATACTAGATATTAGGAAAGAAGCAATTAGCTAAAAAAGAGAACTTAGGGAGTTAGTTAGTTAACACTGTTAGAGGGTTGTTAGCTGTTAATGAGCTTGCACGTGTATGTGTTATATAGTAGACAAGTTGGACTTGTTCTCTATAGTTCAGATTAGGAGTGGCAAACGGGCGGCTCGGGTCGGATATAGTTCGGGTCGAAAACGGGTAATGAAAAAACGGATAAATTATCCGACCCGACCCATATTAAATACAGATAAGAAACGGGTTAACCGACGGATAATATGGGTCCATGACTTCTTGAATATGATCACTTTTGGTAGAATTTCTAGTCTCCCAAACTTGATGAACCCCCAATTTAGACTTTACAAATGTAAAAGTTAAACCCATTAGTTATCCATTGGTTACTCATTGGTTATCTATTTTCTAAATGAATAATATGGTTCTTATCCATATTTGACCCGTTTTTAAAAAATTCATTATCTAACCCGTTTTTAGTGAATAATACGGGTGGTTAACTATTTTCTTTTAACCATTTTGCCACCACTAGTTCAGATCAAGAAAATAACCGCTTCCTCTATGTTCTTATGAAGCTTTCTCTTCATCGAGAGAATATCCTTTGCATGTCATGGATCTATATTTGTGCAGCTGAAATTTAGCTAATTTTATCATGGTATCAGAACATCAGTCTTGAGACTTGCAGTTCCGGCATGAAATTCTAGCAAAATTTGAGTAGACGAAGCTTAGCTCTAGACAAGCATGTCCGGAAATGAGGTTGTTTCGCTTGATCACAATCATCAGTTGTTTCTTCAAGCATCAGATGCTCCAAGCATCAGATTTTCTCTTGTTGTCTATTCAAGTTTTTTTAATTTTAGTTTAGTTTAATATTATTTTACTTTTATTAACATGACATTTGGAATGAGAAGTGGCGGATTGGTAATTATTCTTATTTTTCTGATTTTATTCATATTGTGAAGGATCTCACATGTGACAATATTATAAAAATATACCCAGGGATGGATTGTGTGCACCATCTCAATCCTGCAATATTTGCGAGGGCCATTGAAATAATTTTTCTAAGTGTTATTATCCTTCCCCTAGCCCTTCTTATGATGATTTTAATAATGCTTGTGATTTTGATAGAAGCAACAAAGTGAAAGGAGTGGAACGTAACGCTCGTATTATGGATATATACAGGCTATTATTAGAGGAGTATATGGATCTCCGCGAGAAAATTACAAATGGGACGAGACACTTAATAGAAGGAAGAGGTGAGCTTAGGCAAGAGATCAATAGATTTGGCATCATTATTCATGATTTGGAGGCTCAATTGAGTGCAAAGATTGATGCATCTAACGCGTAACAAATTATTTACGAGTTTTGTAAAGCTGAAAAAGAACTTATAAGACAAATTCAGGAGCTAAACGTTGAGAGCCGTACATTCAACTATAGTTTTCAAGATGATGCCAATATTAAGAAAATTAAATTAGAGTCGAGTTAGGAGGCGAAAAATATGATTTTTGAAGACTCCGGTGCATGTAATGATGAGGATATCAAGGATAATATATTTTTGGAATTGGAGCGAATTGAACCTTATTCTAAACATTTTTTGCTGTGTTTGAATGGTGACATGGGAATCGAGCCATCCGAGCCTATGGAGGAGTTTAGGGATGAAGAACAAAGTGCATACATTCTGAAATTTACCATGCCAAGAATACAAAATGATATCCCACATTTAAAGGCCAAAAAGTGCAAAGTGCGATATTTGTTACTTGGTTCTTTTGGATTTGTATCACCACCTTGGAAGCATAGTCGCAAACCTGAAGCAAAGTTGGGGATCCAATTCATAACTTCGAAGTGGAGGCAAAAATGGCGTGCTATGACTATGAATGCCGTGCTTCTTGGGAGACAACCCAAGTGCTTAACGTGTTTTTCGTTTTTATTTCATTTTTAATCTTATTTCAATTTTAGTTCTAGTGGGTAGTTCTTAACTTATTTTATTGTGTTATGGTGGACTTCTAATAACAGTTAAACAAAAAAAAAGGAAGGGTAATGATACGCTCAAATTACACCTATATAAATAGTGTAAAACGGTCGAATGCAAATATAATAACCCAACTAGGTTGGGTTTAAATCTGTCACAACCCCAAATCCTAACCTATTGGGATGGCGCCTAACACACTTGCTAGGCAAGCCGACAATCACATAATAGCTAAACATTTGAATAAACATGCTTTAATAAACTCAACAACGGAAAATCTCATAGATATCTGATAAAAATAACTGAAATACTACTACCACTACCCCAAAATCTGGTGTAAACGAGCACACGAGTACTACTGAATAATAAGGTGCAAGCAAAATCCTCTAATACAACTATCTGAATATGAGAACAGTAAAGATAAAGATGACAGAAAGAGAACTTCAAGGACTGCAGACGATATGGCAGCTATATCGTAGTCTCTCAAAAGCTGGCAACAACTGTTACGACTCAATTCCCACCATAGGTCGTGATGGCGCCCAACGTCGCCGCTAGGCAAGCCAACAGTGAACTATCCATTTAATTGTTCATTTTAAAATTTTAAACTTATTGATTTTATTTAATAACGAAACAAATAGTAGGTGATNTTTTCAAGATGATGCCAATATTAAGAAAATTAAATTAGAGTCGAGTTAGGAGGCGAAAAATATGATTTTTGAAGACTCCGGTGCATGTAATGATGAGGATATCAAGGATAATATATTTTTGGAATTGGAGCGAATTGAACCTTATTCTAAACATTTTTTGCTGTGTTTGAATGGTGACATGGGAATCGAGCCATCCGAGCCTATGGAGGAGTTTAGGGATGAAGAACAAAGTGCATACATTCTGAAATTTACCATGCCAAGAATACAAAATGATATCCCACATTTAAAGGCCAAAAAGTGCAAAATGCGATATTTGTTACTTGGTTCTTTTGGATTTGTATCACCACCTTGGAAGCATAGTCGCAAACCTGAAGCAAAGTTGGGGATCCAATTCATAACTTCGAAGTGGAGGCAAAAATGGCGTGCTATGACTATAAATGCCGTGCTTCTTGGGAGACAACCCAAGTGCTTAACGTGTTTTTCGTTTTTATTTCATTTTTAATCTTATTTCAATTTTAGTTCTAGTGGGTAGTTCTTAACTTATTTTATTGTGTTATGGTGGACTTCTAATAACAGTTAAACAAAAAAAAAGGAAGGGTAATGATACGCTCAAATTACACCTATATAAATAGTGTAAAACGGTCGAATGCAAATATAATAACCCAACTAGGTTGGGTTTAAATCTGTCACAACCCCAAATCCTAACCTATTGGGATGGCGCCTAACACACTTGCTAGGCAAGCCGACAATCACATAATAGCTAAACATTTGAATAAACATGCTTTAATAAACTCAACAACGGAAAATCTCATAGATATCTGATAAAAATAACTGAAATACTACTACCACTACCCCAAAATCTGGTGTAAACGAGCACACGAGTACTACTGAATAATAAGGTGCAAGCAAAATCCTCTAATACAACTATCTGAATATGAGAACAGTAAAGATAAAGATGACAGAAAGAGAACTTCAAGGACTGCAGACGATATGGCAGCTATATCGTAGTCTCTCAAAAGCTGGCAACAACTGTTACGACTCAATTCCCACCATAGGTCGTGATGGCGCCCAACGTCGCCGCTAGGCAAGCCAACAGTGAACTATCCATTTAATTGTTCATTTTAAAATTTTAAACTTATTGATTTTATTTAATAACGAAACAAATAGTAGGTGATCGTAGTAGTGTAAAGCATAAACTAAACATGAGAGTAAAGTAGTGAATTTAATAAATCAAAAACCATGAATATCTACTAGAATTTTCCCAAAATCCCGTGTCA
This sequence comes from Nicotiana otophora, assembly GCA_000715115.1. Taxonomy (NCBI): domain Eukaryota; kingdom Viridiplantae; phylum Streptophyta; class Magnoliopsida; order Solanales; family Solanaceae; genus Nicotiana; species Nicotiana otophora. The sequence continues at coordinate 21,704 of AWOL01S0041724.1, read as the reverse complement.
TAAGTGCACGAGCATCTAATAGAATATACAAAACTCCCTAAAAAGATAGAAATAGTAAATATAACAAGAGGAGACTTCGGGGCTGCAAAACGGAGCATGAGAAGCAGCTCATCATTAGGCCTCCGGTTAATACAGATGCACGCCTGGACGAACACCAGATGTACCTGCCTCAGAACTTGCACAATTTGTGCAAAAGTGTAGCGTGAGTACGTAAACAACGTGTACCTAGTAAGTATTTATTCTAACCTCGAAGAAGTAGTGACGAGGGGTCGACATCGACACTCACTAGTGGTCAATATACATAAGTGCAAGAATTATAAATAGGCATGAAATATAACAATAATAATGGAATAAGAGACAATAAATAAGTGATGTTTTAACCAAATAACAAGTTACAGATTCCCAAATATCACGTGCTAATCTCAACAAGTAAGGGCCAACAGTAATTACAGCTTCTAGAGTCATGAAGAATATATCGAGTATAATCGGAAGAGACAATAAATAAGTGATGTTTTAACCAAATAACAAGTTACAGATTCCCAAATATCACATGCTAATCTCAATAAGTAAGGGCCAACAGTAATTACAACTTCTAGAGTCATGAAGAATATATCGAGTATAATCGGACTTTTAGCGACAACACGTACGAGTTATGCCGAGGTCGTATGGCTCGATCCATAACAACAGTGTACATACACTACCGAGGTCGTACAACCCGATCTATGGATGCATCACATTATATATAAATATTTTCGAGGCGTTTGGCCCGATCCACAGGAATAGAGAAACTTTTCGGACTACGAATTTCGTGTTTACAACCCAAGGTAAGCCCATAAAGGAATTATGAATTTTCCATCAATAATTAATCATTCCGCCAAATCTCTAAGTAATGAAGCTCGGTCTAACATCATCTTCAATTAAAATTTATTTATATTAAACTAACAAGTTGAGTTCAAATAGTGCAAGTATTGCATGATAAAGTCCTATATCTACCCGGACATAACATGTATTTTTAGCTACCTATGGACTCTCGTCACTTCGTGCATATGTAGCACCCACAATTAGTAGCAAATAACAATTTAAATACCTATGGGATTAATTCCCTCTTTAAAAGTTAGGCAAGAGACTTATCTCGTTTCCAAATCCACTTCTCGGTCCACGGATCACACTAAAAGCCTCACGTCGGTGCCGAGCAATCCGAAATTAGCCAAAGGTTGTACAAACTAATCAATATTTCCTCAAAAATTCATAATTTAACTATTAGAGTAATTACCCAACCCAATTTGGAGAATTCCTAAAATTCACTCCCGGGCCCACATGTCCGGATTTCGGAACTTTTTGTAAATAATTGTTACCCATAACCTCACGAACACATAATATATAATTTCTACTCAATTCCATAACCATTTTCGTGGTCTCATCCCATTTTTATCAAAACCTAGATTTTTCAACAAAATACTAAAGTTTTTACAATTTCCATGTTAAAATCTACCCATAATCTATGTATTAAATTTACATTGTATAGAATACACTTACCTCAAGATGCTAGGTAAAAATTCCTCTCTAAAAAGTTTCAAAATCGGCCACAAGATGAGAGAAATGAATAAAATAGGCCAAAGTCCCATTTTTATTAAAGTCCACTGCCCAACGATCCTTCTTCGCGATCGCGGAAGAGGCCTCGCGAATGCGAAGGCAAATTGCCTAGGCCCTAGAAAAATGTACTTCGCGAAGGCTTGCCTGACCAAAGCTTCGTGAACGCGAAGAACAATTGGCCAGCGACTCCCTAGACCCAATTTATTCTATGCGAACGCGGGCATAGGCATGCGAACGCGATGAACAATGGACCAGAGCATCGCGATCGCGAGCTCCACTTCGTGAACGCGTAGAACAAAACCTCCCCCAGTCCCATTCCTTCATCGCGAACGCGAGGAAATCTCCGCGTTCGCGAATAAGCAAACCCGAACCAGCAAGTGCAGCAGTTTTGGACTTAGCTCCGAGCGGTCCGAAACACACCTGAGCTTTCCGGGACCCCGTCCAACTGCACCAACAAGTCCATAAATATAATTCACACCTGTTCGGACCCTCAGAATGCGTAAAACAACATTGAAACTAAGAATCGCACCCAAAACCAAATTGATCAGCTTATGAACTTCAAACTTCTCAACTAGCTCCGAACGCGTGGAATTATACTGAGACAACTCGGAATGATAACAAATTTTACGTACAAGTCCTAAATCACCATACAGACCTATTCCTAAGCTCGGAATCCCAAACGGACCTTGATAATACCAAAGTCTACTCCAAACAAAATTTAAAGAACTAGAAAACCTTTAATGACCCAACTTTCAACATTAAGCGCCGAAACCCGATCCGAACATACTCCCATGTCCAAAATTATCATACCAACCTATTGGAACCATCAAATCTCGTTTCTGAGGTTGTTTACTAAAAGTGTTGACTCAAGTCAAACTTGGCCATTGTAATGGCCCGGCCGATCGTTTTAAGAGTTGTAGTCCCATTTCTCCATTTACTGCTCATTTTGTATTTTATAACTGTTATGTGACTTGACTTGATAGTCAATTCGGGTCCGGTGAGATTTCAGAATGAAATGAGTCACTTAAGAGCCGTTTGGACATAAGAAAATTTTTCTTTTTTTCAATTTATTTTAAAACAATGTTTGGTTATCAAAATCTTACAATTTTTCCAATCTCACTTGAAAATGCATTTTCAAATTTGAAAAACTGGTGAGAACTAGTTTTTCAATTGAAAATGGGATGATTACTAGTGTTTAATTGCAAAATATGTTGAGAAAAATACATCCAAATATGTTGTAAAAATTATAACCAAACATAATTTAATCTTCAATTCAAATTTTAGTGAAATTCCAAATTTAAAAAAAATTTGGAATTCATGTCCAAACGCCTACTTAGTCTCAAGGTTGAAAGATTAAGTTGAAATGATTGATCGGATGTTGATCTTTGAGTAAACGACTCTGAAACGGAGTTTTGATGGTTTCGTTAGCTCTGTTAGGTGATTTTGGATTTAGAAGCGTGTCTGAATTGTGATTTGGAGGTCCGTAGTGGAATTAGGCTTGAAATGGCGAAAGTCAGATTTTTTGAAAAGTTTAATCGGGAGTGGACTTTTTGATATCGGGGTCGGATTCTGATTTCGGAAGTTGGAGTAGGTCCGTAATGTCAAATGTGGCTTATGTGCAAAATTTGGGGTCAATCAGACGTGTTTCAATAGGGTTCAACGTCGTTTGTAGAAATTGAAAGTTCAAAATTCATTAGGCTTGAATCTATGTGCGATTTGTGTTTTTGATAGGTGATTTGAGGGATCGACTAAGTTCGTATAGTATTTTAGGACTCGTTGGTATGTTTGGTTGAGGTCCTGGGGGCCTCGGGTTGATTTCGGATGATTATCGGATAGATTTGAAGTTTGAGGGAATGCTGAAGCTCACCAACTTCTGGTGTAATCGCACCTGTAGAGTGGGGATCGCAGGTGCGTTCTCGCAGAAGAGAGAAGGGAGCCACAAAAGCGGCCAGGGAGGAAGTGAGCAGAGGTCGCAGGTGCAAGGTTATTTCAGAGGTCTGTTGGGGTTGGCTTTCATGATCACCGAGAGTCCGAGAGACTGGAGAGATTGATGACTGAGTGAGATCGGGGGGTTGATTGTGAGATATTGATACTATATATGTGAGTTATCCGTGCGGATCCAGATATTATACTATAGCACGTGAGTTGTCTGTGCAGATCCAGATACTATACTATAGCACGTGAGCTGTCCGTGCATCACATGAGTTGTCCATGCAGATTATAGCGCTTGAGCTGAAGGAGTCCCTCCGGAGTCTGCACACACCCCAGTGAGCGCAAGTACCTACTGAGTGTGAGTGCCGAGTGCCGAGTGCCGAGTGCCGCGTACTGAGGGAATGGGAGGGCTGAGTGACTGTGGCCCTGAGAGGTTGCATTTGATTTCATTATTGTTGCACTTAACTGCCATGTATCACTGTCTTGAAATTTTTGAAGGATATTACACTCTGTTTCACTTAAACTTGTCATGGAGTAACTGTTTGATCTAATTTATCGAACTTGAGAGCATGCCTACTTTCCTATGTTGAAATCACTATAATTGAACTATAACTGTGAAGCTCGTCACTACTTTCAATTCTTTATTTAGTCTTGTTACTTACTGAGTTGGTTGTATTCACGCTACACCCTACACCTTGTGTGCAAACCCAGGTGCATCCGATCATGAAGGTTGCTGAGTTATGGAGTTCAGATTCTCGGAGACTATCGAGGTAGCTGCCTGGCGTTTCGCAGACCTTGTTTCTCCTTCCCTATCTTCCCACTTATTGTATTTAGTTTCAGATTATCATAGACAGTATTTTCCGAACTTGTGATGTGTTGATGCTCATGTACTCAGTGACACCCCGATGTTGGGAATTTCCGCGTTGTGTTTTGGATTTTTTATCCTGTTTATGAAGAATTTTACTATTTAAATTGCTTTACATCCATTTTTTATTAAGAGTGTTGGAGTCATTTGGTAAATATCGGCTTGCCTAGTACCATGATAGGCGCCATCATGACAAGTTAGGATTTTGGGTCGTGATAAATTGGTATCAGAGCCTAGGTTACATAGGTCTCACGAGTCATTAATAGGTTTAGTAGTGTCTTGCGGATCGGTACAGAGACGCCTGTACTTATCTTCGAGAGGCTGCCGAACCCTTAGGAAATTTTATATTCTTGTATTCTTGTTGTGTAGATTTGTTTGTTCCGGTAACTAAACTTCTGTATTCCATTCTCTCACAGATAGTGAGGACACGTTCTACCAGACATGATGGACAACCACCAGTACCGTCAAGTAGGGCCATGAGAGGCCGAGGTCGCGGTGGGGGCCGCAGTAGGGGTAGAGGTGCAACTCGTACAACAGCTAGAGCAGCACCTACAGATTCACCAGTTGCTCCAGCTCAGGAGCAGGTTCCAGATGTAGTTGAGCCAGTAGGGCCAGATAAGACACCAGTTGTGCCCGTTGTTATTCCAGGCCTTCAGGAGGCGTTGGCCCAAATATTAACAATTTGCACTGGTCTTGCTCAGGTGGTTCCGCACCAGCCACTTCTCAGGCCGGGGGAGGTACTCATACCCCTGCTGCCCGTACTCCAGAGCAGGCGATGCAGGGACTTCGGACACCAGAGGTACTACCCGCCCAGCCGGTTGCAGCTGCTCAGGCCCCGGTGGTCCCAATTATGGCTGATGATGAGCAAAGGAGACTTGAGAGATTTGGGAGGCTTCGACCTCCATCATTTAGCGGTGCTAAGTCGGAGGATGCCCAGAGCTTCTTGGATAAGTACCAACAGATGCTTTGTACAGTAGGTATTCTGGAGACTAGTGGGGTCTCGTTCACTACTTTTTAGTTTTCTGGGGCTGCCTTCAGATGGTGGGAGGCTTATGAGAGGCGCAGGCCGGTCGGTGCAGTACTACTTACATGGCAAATTTCTCCGTTCTCTTCTTGGAGAAGTTCGTGCTTTAGTCTCGTATGGAGGAGCTGCATAGACAGTTTGAGCAGCTTCGGTAGGATGGCATGTCTATGACCCAGTATGAGATGAGTTTTTCCGAGTTAGCTAGCCACACAGTTTGGTTGGTTCCCACTGATAGGAAAAGGATCATGAGGTTCATCGATGGCCTCACGTATCAGCTGCGGTTGCTTATGACTAGGGAGAGGGTATCTGGTGCCACTTTTGACGAGATGGTTGACATTGCTCGGCAGATAGAGATGGTTCGTAGCCAGGAGCGTGGTGAGAGGGAGGCCAAGCGGCTTCGAGGTTCGGGCGATTTTGGTGGTGTACCCTTGCAGGAACTCCTACCACAGCAGGGGTCATCCTTATAGGCCTGCTCAGACGACTCCTCCAGCTCATCGTGGCGCATCAGCTAGCCACGGTTCTTACAGTGCTCACTCAGGCCAGTCTTTATTCAATGCACTACCAGCGCAAAGTTCTCACCATGCCTTGTCCGCTGAGGTTTCTACAGGTAGTTCCTCGGGTTATCAGGAGCAGCAGTTTCGTCAGAGGAGGGGTTATTTCGAGTGCAGAGACTTTGGTCATATCAAAAGGGATTGCCCTAGGTTGTTGAGTGGGGCTCCACAGTAGAGTTATTGGCCGATGACACCAGCACCAGCAGCTACACCACCCACTCAGCCAGCTCGGGGTGGGGCTCAGTCTACTAGGGGTCGGCCTAGAGGGGGAGGACGATCAGGTGGCGACCATGCTCGATTCTATGCTATCCCTGCCAGACCAGATGTTGTTGACTCAGATGCAGTGATCAAAGGTATTGTCTCAGTATGCCACAATGATGCCTCTACATTATTTGACCTTGGTTCCACTTATTTGTATGTATCATCATATTTTGCTCATTATCTGAATATGTCCAGCGAGTCCTTAGTTTTATCTGTTCGTGTATCTACGCTAGTGGGCGATACTATTGTGGTGGACCGTGTATATCGGTCGTGTGTAGTGACTATTGGGGGATTAGAGACTAGAGCTGATATCTTATTTCTTAGTATGGTGGACTTAGATGTGATCTTGGGTATGGATTGGTTGTCTCCATGTCATACTGTTCTGAATTGTCACGCTAAGACCGTGACGTTGGCGATGTCGGGGTTGCCAAGGATCGAGTGGAGATGTTCTCTAGACTATGTTTCTAGCAGAGTAATTTCATGTTTGAAGGCCCAGCGGATGGTTGGGAAGGGTTGTTTATCTTATTTATGTTGATGCTGATTCTCCTACTATTGATTCTGTTCCGGTGGTGTGAGATTTTTCGGATGTGTTTCCTGTAGACCTGCCGGGCATGCCGACCGACATGGATATTGATTTTGGTATTGACTTAGTGTCGGGCACTCAACCCATTTCTATTCCACCTTATCGTATGACACCGACTGAGTTGAAGGAATCGAAGGAGCAGCTTCAGGAACTCCTTGCTAAGGGGTTTATTAGGCCTAGTGTATCACTTTGGGGTGCACTGGTTCTGTTTGTGAAGAAGAAGGATGGTTCTATGCGGATGTGCATTGATTACAGGCAGTTGAACAAAGTTATAATCAAGAACAAGTATCCTTTGTCGCGCATTGATGATCTATTCGACCAGCTTCAGGGAGCGAGGGTGTTCTCTAAGATTGACTTGAGGTCTGGGTATTACCAGTTGAAGATTCGGGACTCGGATATTCTAAAGACAGCATTCAGGACCCGTTATGGTAATTATGAGTTCCTTGTGATGTCTTTTGGGCTGACCAACACCCCAGCAACATTCATGCACCTGATGAACAATGTATTTCAGCCTCATCTTGACTCGTTTGTCATAGTGTTCATTGATGATATTCTGGTGTACTCTCGTAGCCAGGAGAATATGCCCAACATTTGAGGATTGTGTTGCAGCGGTTGAGGGAGGAGAAGCTTTATGCTAAGTTCTCCAAATGTGAGTTTTGGCTTAGTTCAGTGGCGTTCTTGGGGCACGTGGTGTCTAGTGAGAGGATTCAGGTGGATCCGAAAAAGATAAAGGCGGTTCAGAGTTGGACAAGACCTTCTTTTGCTATGGAGATTCGGAGCTTTCTCATCTTGGCTAGTTATTATCGTCGCTTCGTGGAGGGTTTCTCGTCTATTACATCTCCTTTGACCAAATTGACCCAGAAGGGTGCTATTTTCAGATGGTCGGATGAGTGTGAGAAGAGCTTTCAAAAGCTCAAGACTGCCTTGACCACAACTCCAGTTATAGTTCTACCTTCAGCTTCTAGTTCTTATACAGTGTATTGTGATGCTTCTCGGATCGGTATTGGATGTGTCTTGATGCAGGAGGGTAGAGTGATTGCTTATGCTTCGCGTAAGTTGAAGCCTCATGAGAAGAATTACCCTGTCCATGATTTGGAGTTAGCTGCCATCGTTCATGCATTGACAATTTGGAGGCATTATCTCTACGGTGTGTCTTGTGAGGTGTTTACAGATCATCGGAGTCTCCAGCAGTTGTTCAAACAGAAGGATCTAAATTTAAGGCAGCGGAGATGGTTGGAGCTGCTAAAGGACTATGATATCACTATTCTGTACCCGAGAGGGCCAATGTGGTGGCCGATGCCTTGAGTAGAAAAGAGGTGAGTATGTGTAGCCTTGCATTCATTCCTGTTGGTGAGAGACCTCTTGAAGTTGATGTTTAGGCCTTGGCCAACCAGTTCGTGAGATTAGATGTCTTGGAGCCCATTCGGGTTCTAGCTTGTGTGGTTTCTCGATTTTCTTTATATGATCGCATCAGAGAGCGCCAGTATGATGACCCTCATTTGCTTGTCCTTAAGGACACGGTTCAGTACTGTGATGCTAGAGATATTACTATTGAGGATCATGGAGTATTGAGGATGCAAGGTCGGATTTGTGTGCCTAATGTAGATGGGCTACGTGAGTTGAAATTGGGCGGATTGGTTCGGATTTCGAATATCCGATCCAAATGCACAACTGATAATATGCTAGAATTACATGTAATTGGATATGTTTTACCCCTACTTTGGTGTATTTTTAGGTGTTTTGAATGTTGGAAATGACCAATCGAGCTTAATTGTTGAAGCTTGTTATGTAGGAAGCCAAGAGTGAAGAATAGAGGTGATTTGAGCAAAAAGGAAGCTAAAAGGAAATTTTTGAAGAAAGGCAAAATCGGACCAGGCAGTGAAGTAACTTAGTAAAGCATAGGGAAAGCACTGAAAAATCTGGAAAACACAACCAGGCCCCGTGCGAAGCACAACTATAGCACAAGGGAAAATTTGCCTGCGCTTTATCTTGAGGGGTAACTTAGTCAATTGGCTTAGGGACGTGATATAAAAGTTTTCAACCCTAATTGCAGCCACACACTTGACTTGAGAAGGCAAGAAACACCATTGTTGAAGCAAAGTTGAGCCCAAAAGATCCTCAAGTTCATTCAAGAAGACGTATCGAAGAGTTTCTCTCTACTTTTCTATCTTTATTTCTATGAATATTGGTTTGACAATGGTTTATGTATTTTTGAGTAGCGTTATGAGTAGCTAAACTCTTTAATCTAAGGTTTGATGGAACCTATTGGAGGATGATTTTCTACTACATTTAAAATAGGTTTGCCTTTGATTTTCTCTACTTGTTCAACTATATTTTCATTGTTGTTAATTGAAGAACTCTCAATTAACTGTGCCTATTTAGTATGTATATTCCTCGAGAGAGAGTACATATTTCGGTAGTTATTGAACAACACCACTCCTAACGTAGTCGAGAGATCGATACAGAGGGTTTAAAGGCGGGATTAGAGATAATGAAGCCTTGGTGCGATCGTCGTGAGCGGTAAATTAGTGCCGGCTAGCGTAGTTCGAGAGAATACGTCTAGTAAATTGTAGTAGTTGCTCGAGAGACAGCTACGACACTTAAAGTACTCACGATCGGTAGAGAATATTTAGGCGAATTTATAGGAAATGTAGCAGGGAAGATTCCGACAATAGGGGAAATCATAACCTTAGATTTTTCCAAATCTTGTCTGCAATATTTGCTTTGTTAGTTATAAATTACTGCATATTTACTTACTTTGATCTTAGTTGGTAAATTCTCGAATTGTTATATAATATTTCTGAAGGATGATTACTTGAATTCATGTAAAACTATTGGTTGTAATTAACACGTTATTTTCCTGTGAGATTCGACTCCGTACTTCTAAATCGGATTATATTTGCAACGACCGCTTAGTCCTCTTAGGAGGCATAGTTGGGCGTGATCAAATTTTGGTGCCGTTGCCATAGAAATCAACAGTGTTACTAATTGCAGCTATAAGAATTGTTACGATTCTTAGTTTAGTCAATTTTCTCCATTTTTATTCATTACATTGAAATTCTAACATTTGTGGTCTTGTGTGTTATAAGTGTATGCCTAGAAACTCTTCAAGACCTAGTGAATTGTTTGAAGCATTACCGGATCCTGAGAAAATTTCAAGGCATTAAATTGTGCAAACAAAAAGGACAAACAACAACATCATCCAAGAGAACAAATTGAACCGGACATGGGTGACACTTTGGATAATCAAAACAATCGAAACAATGTGAATGACCCGAACAATCAGTGTGTGGAACCTCTTGTGCCAGAAGCAGCTTTGTATGATTGGGCACAACCCACCGCTGAAAATTTGGCAACTGTAATTGCAGTCCCTCAGATACAAGCGGAGTCATTTCAAATCACAAACAATATGCTACATCTACTGCAGAACAAAGGACTGTTCTCCGGGTCTTACATTGAAGATCCACAGCAGCATCTGAAAAATTTTCTGTCGATTTGTGTCATGCAAAGACAACCAAATGTGACACGGAAGCAATAAGATTGTTGTTGTTTCCATTCTCAGTGACAGGAGAAGCCCAAAAATGGCTTAATTTGCTCCCCATAAATTCCATCACAACTTGGGAGGAATTAGTCAAGCAGTTTTTGAATAAGTTCTACCCACCCAATAAGACTGCCAAACAGGTTGATGAGATATTGAGCTTCAGGCAGAAACCAGCTAAAACATTACAAGAAACGTGGGCGAGATTCAAAGGTATGCTGGTTAATGTTTACATCATGGCATTCCGGATCAGATGTTGGGACAATGACTTTACATGGGATTGACGGATAGCTTGAAGGACAATGTTGATGCTTCAGCAGGTGGAGCATCTTTAAGCAACTCATTTAGAGAGTGTAAGGTCCTGCTAGATAAAATGGCTCAAAACTCAGGATGGATGACAAGAGACTCCACAATCACCCCTATAGTTCACTCAATAGCATTGGACCCGAACAATTCCATAGCCGAAAATATGGCCACTCTGATGACGCAAATAAGTATCCTCACCAAGAAGATTAATGAATCAGGCCAGAAGCAGGTACACATAATTGACACGACTAATGGGGGATTATATTCACCATGCATTAACCAACCATACGTGTGTTCATGGAGTGGTGAAAGTGACAACCAGAACTATCAAGAGAACATGAACTATGTGAGCAACTATGGAGGTCATAGACAAGGTGGTCAGAATTGGGGGCAGTAAAATCAATAGTATAGACCAGCACAACAACAGTACAATAACACCAACAATCCTGGAGCTATGTGACCACAGGGTCAAGTAGTACCTTGCCAAAGGCAACAAGGATACAACCAGCAAAATCAACAGCTAACTTATCAGCAACCTCAACAACAACAGATAGTGGGGCAGGATGATTGGTTATCTGAAATTAAACGAATGTTGCAACAACTCATTGGGTCCAGTGGAAAAATGGAAGAAAAGGTCCACCAAATGCAAGAAAAGGTAGTGACACACGACTCGACTATCAAGGGCATTGAGATTCAACTAGGGCAATTATCCATGGCCCTTAACAATCGTTCTCAAGGGATGTTACCTGCGGACACACATGTCAATCCAAAACAGCAGGGCCCGAAGCCTCTTATGGCGGTGAGCTTGAGAAATGGTAGAGATCTTGATTTAGAGCAAGAAATTGCTTGTGAGAGCCGGTTAACTGAAACACTTGTGTCAGTGCCAATTGAGTTAGATGAGTCAACTGGGCTAACAGAAGTAAGAGTGAAACCAGCCCAAGAGGAAATAAACAAGGAAAAAGAGGTTGCGGAGGAGAATGAGAAAGTGCAAGAGAAGGTTTTAGAAAAGGTTCCCGAGCAGGATCTAACTCAAGCTATAGGAAAGAAGCAACCTCCAGCACCCTTCCCGCAGAGGTTGGCCAAATATCAAAAGGATGAGCAGTATAAAAAATTCATAGAAATGTTAAAGCAAATTCAGGTAAACATTCCTCTAATCGATGCTTTGAGGGAGATGCCCGGTTATGCAAAAATGATGAAAGACTTGATGTCTCGTAAGTTCTACTTCCAAGACTTGGCAACTGGCACATTGACACAGACTTATAGTGCTGTTGTGTCAAGACCTATAGCTGAGAAGTTATCCGACCCTGGAAGCTTCACAATTCCATGCACCATAGGTAGCTGTGCATTTGACAAAGCATTGTGTGATTTGGGAGAAAGTATAAATTTGATGCCATTGTCTATCTATAAAAAGCTAGGCATTGGAAGAGTAAGGCCCACATCCATGTTATTACAACTACCTGACCGAACAGTGAAAAGTCCATCAGGTATACTTGACGTTGTACTTGTGCAAGTTGGAAAATTCGTGTTTCCAGCAGATTTTGTCATTCTGGACTACAAGGTTGATGAGGAGATTCCCATAATCTTGGGAAGGACGTTCTTGGCCACAGGGAGAGCTCTGATTGATTGTGAAATGGGAGAGCTGAGGATGAGGCTGAATAATGAAGAAATAATATTTAATGTGCAAAATTCTATGCGGCGACCCAATGAGTTTGCAAATTGCTCTTTGTTAGACACAGTGGATGTAATCATGGAGGAATATGATGAGGCACTTAATGCAAAAGACCCTCTAACAGCCTTCCTTATGAACTTAGAAGAAGTAAAATGTTGAGGACTTGGTGGAATGGGGTTGGCTCTTCAAAGGCAAGGGTACTGGAAAAGAGAGCTCGAATTCGAGCCTTTACACTCTGAAGAAAGAAAGAACCCTCCAGCCAAGCCATCGATCAAAGCACCACCACAATTGGAGCTGAAACCGCTACCATCTCACCTCAGGTATGCTTTCTTGGGACCTAATTTGACTTTACTTGTTATTATCTCATCTGGGTTGTTAGATGTGCAGGTAGAACGACTTTTACAGGTGTTGAAAGAGTGCAAGCAGGCAATTGGTTGGACCATTGCAGACATTAAAGGTATCAACCCAGCCTTCTGTATGCATAAAATTCTATTGGAAGATGGGCACAAACCTTCCAGAGAACATCAAAGAAGGTTGAACCCTAACATGAAGGAAGTAGTAAAGAAGGAAGTGATTAAGTGGTTAGATGCGGGAATTATTTTTCCCATCTCAGATAGCAATTGGGTTAGCCCAGTTCAGTGTGTGCCAAATAAAGGTGGGATGGCTATTGTGCAAAATGAGAACAATGAATTAATCTCCACAAGAATAGTCATGGGATGGCGAATTTGCATGGACTTCAGAAGATTGAACAAGGCCACCCAAAAAGATCATTTCCCCTTGCCGTTCATTGATCAAATGCTAGATAGATTGGCAGGGAGGTCCTATTTTTGCTTCTTGGATAGATACTCGGGGTACAATCAGATATTAATTGCCTCGGAGGATTGACAGAAAACATTATTCACCTATCCATATGGCATTTACATTTTTCGGAGAATGCCGTTTGGCCTATGCAATGCACCCGCCACATTCCAAAGGTGCATGATGGCCATCTTTACAGATATGGTTGAGGACATAATAGAGGTTTTCATGGATAATTTCTCAGTGGTGGGAAACTCTTTTGATGATTGCCTTAGAAATCTGAAAAGGGTACTGCAGAGATGTATGGATACTAATCTGGGAAAAATGCCATTTTATGGTACACGAAGGTATAGTCTTGGGACACCTAGTGTCAAGTAAGGGCATTGAAGTGGACCGTGCCAAGATTGATGTAATAGAGAAGCTACCACCACCCACTTCCGTCAAGGCAATAAGAAGTTTTCTTGGTCACGCCAGTATTTACAGGCGGTTCATAAAAGATTTTTCCAAGATTTCTAACCCTTTGTGTAAATTGCTTGAAAAAATTATCCTTTTGTGTTTTTTGATGACTACAGAGTAGCTTTCGAAGGATTGAAGAAGAGGCTAGTGTCTGCACCTATCATAGTTGCACCCGACCGGGAGCAACCATTTGAGCTGATGTGTGATGCAAGTGATCATGCCGTGGGAGCAATACTTGGACAGGGAAAAGATAAAATCATGTATCTAATCTACTATGCAAGTAGAACATTGAATGGCGCTCAACTGAATTACACAGTGACAGAAAAAGAGATGCTAGTAGTGGTGTTCGCATTTGACAAATTCTAGTCCTACTTGATAGGCTCGAAGGTAATTGTTTATACTGACCATGCTGCTCTCAGGTACCTAATTGATAAAAAGGAAGCAAAGTTGCGCCTGATTCGATGGGTTCTACTGCTGCAAGAGTTTGACTTGGAAATTCATGACCGAAAAGGAACAGAAAACCAAGTTGCCGATCACTTAGCTAGGCTTGAAGGAGCTGAAACGAAGGTTGAGGAGGAAGAGATCATGGAGACTTTCCTAGACTAATATTTGTTGGCCACAAGCCTTGAGGTAGCACCATGGTATGCGGATATTGCAAACTATATGGCAAGCAGTATTGTTCCATATGACTTATCTTCTGTGCAGAAGAAAAAGTTCTTTCATGATTGTTGTATGTATTTCTGGGATGAACCATATTTGTTTCGGATTTGTATTGATAACATGATCCGGAGATGTATTCCCGAGATAGACCAAGCTTTTGTTTTGCAGGCATGCCATGCCTTGCCTTATGGAAGTCATTTTGGAGGAGTAAGGACAGCTGTTAAAGTTTTGGAGTCGGGCTTCTATTGGCCGACGTTGTTTAAAGATGCACACTTTTGGGTAAATAGCTGTGATGAATGTCAAAGGACGAGGAATATTTTCCGTCGACATGAGATGCCCATGAACCCAATACAAGAAGTGAAAGTATTTGATATATGGGGAATCGACTTTATGGGACCATTTGTTAGCTCATACAATAACAAGTATATACTCGTAGCAGTGGACTATGTCTCGAAATGGGTAGAAGTTGTAGCACTCCCAACAAATGATGCAAAGGGAGTTATTGGTTTTCTAAGAAAAATATCTTCACCCGATTTGGAACTCCAAAAGCTATAATCAGTGATGGTGGAACTCAATTCTGCAATAAAGCTTTTGCAAGGCTACTAGAAAAGTATGGAGTTCGCCATAAGGTTGCCACGCCTTACCACCTGCAAACGAGCGGGCAAGTAGAAGTGTCCAACAGGGAAATCAAAAGTGTCCTGACCAAGACAGTGAATGCGACTCAGACTGATTGGGCAAGGAAGTTGGATGATGCATTATGGGCTTACCGCATAACATTTAAAACTCCAATCGGTATGTCACCGTACAAATTGGTGTTCGGAAAGGCGTGTCATTTACCTGTGGAGTTGGAGAATAGAGCTTTTTGGGCATTAAGGCAATTAAATCTTGACATGGAGGCCGCTGGTACGAGTAGAGCCAAAGAGCTTCANTGGATGTAATCATGGAGGAAGATGATGAAGCACTTAATGCAAAAGACCCTCTAACAGCCTGCCTTATGAACTTAAAAGAAGTAAATAATGAGGACTTGGCGGAATAGTTGTTGGCTCTTCAAGGGAAAGTGTACTGGAAAAGAGAGCTCGAATTCGAGCCTTTACACTCTGAAGAAAGAAAGAACCCTCCAGCCAAGCCATCGATCGAAGCACCACCACAATTGGAGCTGAAACCGCTACCATCTCACCTCAGGTATGCTTTCTTGGGACCTAATTTGACTTTACTTGTTATTATCTCATCTGGGTTGTTAGATGTGCAGGTAGAACGACTTTTACAGGTGTTGAAAGAGTGCAAGCAGGCAATTGGTTGGACCATTGCAGACATTAAAGGTATCAACCCAGCCTTCTGTATGCATAAAATTCTATTGGAAGATGGGCACAAACCTTCCAGAGAACATCAAAGAAGGTTGAACCCTAACATGAAGGAAGTAGTAAAGAAGGAAGTGATTAAGTGGTTAGATGCGGGAATTATTTTTCCCATCTCAGATAGCAATTGGGTTAGCCCAGTTCAGTGTGTGCCAAATAAAGGTGGGATGGCTATTGTGCAAAATGAGAACAATGAATTAATCTCCACAAGAATAGTCATGGGATGGCGAATTTGCATGGACTTCAGAAGATTGAACAAGGCCACCCAAAAAGATCATTTCCCCTTGCCGTTCATTGATCAAATGCTAGATAGATTGGCAGGGAGGTCCTATTTTTGCTTCTTGGATAGATACTCGGGGTACAATCAGATATTAATTGCCTCGGAGGATTGACAGAAAACATTATTCACCTATCCATATGGCATTTACATTTTTCGGAGAATGCCGTTTGGCCTATGCAATGCACCCGCCACATTCCAAAGGTGCATGATGGCCATCTTTACAGATATGGTTGAGGACATAATAGAGGTTTTCATGGATAATTTCTCAGTGGTGGGAAACTCTTTTGATGATTGCCTTAGAAATCTGAAAAGGGTACTGCAGAGATGTATGGATACTAATCTGGGAAAAATGCCATTTTATGGTACACGAAGGTATAGTCTTGGGACACCTAGTGTCAAGTAAGGGCATTGAAGTGGACCGTGCCAAGATTGATGTAATAGAGAAGCTACCACCACCCACTTCCGTCAAGGCAATAAGAAGTTTTCTTGGTCACGCCAGTATTTACAGGCGGTTCATAAAAGATTTTTCCAAGATTTCTAACCCTTTGTGTAAATTGCTTGAAAAAATTATCCTTTTGTGTTTTTTGATGACTACAGAGTAGCTTTCGAAGGATTGAAGAAGAGGCTAGTGTCTGCACCTATCATAGTTGCACCCGACCGGGAGCAACCATTTGAGCTGATGTGTGATGCAAGTGATCATGCCGTGGGAGCAATACTTGGACAGGGAAAAGATAAAATCATGTATCTAATCTACTATGCAAGTAGAACATTGAATGGCGCTCAACTGAATTACACAGTGACAGAAAAAGAGATGCTAGTAGTGGTGTTCGCATTTGACAAATTCTAGTCCTACTTGATAGGCTCGAAGGTAATTGTTTATACTGACCATGCTGCTCTCAGGTACCTAATTGATAAAAAGGAAGCAAAGTTGCGCCTGATTCGATGGGTTCTACTGCTGCAAGAGTTTGACTTGGAAATTCATGACCGAAAAGGAACAGAAAACCAAGTTGCCGATCACTTAGCTAGGCTTGAAGGAGCTGAAACGAAGGTTGAGGAGGAAGAGATCATGGAGACTTTCCTAGACTAATATTTGTTGGCCACAAGCCTTGAGGTAGCACCATGGTATGCGGATATTGCAAACTATATGGCAAGCAGTATTGTTCCATATGACTTATCTTCTGTGCAGAAGAAAAAGTTCTTTCATGATTGTTGTATGTATTTCTGGGATGAACCATATTTGTTTCGGATTTGTATTGATAACATGATCCGGAGATGTATTCCCGAGATAGACCAAGCTTTTGTTTTGCAGGCATGCCATGCCTTGCCTTATGGAAGTCATTTTGGAGGAGTAAGGACAGCTGTTAAAGTTTTGGAGTCGGGCTTCTATTGGCCGACGTTGTTTAAAGATGCACACTTTTGGGTAAATAGCTGTGATGAATGTCAAAGGACGAGGAATATTTTCCGTCGACATGAGATGCCCATGAACCCAATACAAGAAGTGAAAGTATTTGATATATGGGGAATCGACTTTATGGGACCATTTGTTAGCTCATACAATAACAAGTATATACTCGTAGCAGTGGACTATGTCTCGAAATGGGTAGAAGTTGTAGCACTCCCAACAAATGATGCAAAGGGAGTTATTGGTTTTCTAAGAAAAATATCTTCACCCGATTTGGAACTCCAAAAGCTATAATCAGTGATGGTGGAACTCAATTCTGCAATAAAGCTTTTGCAAGGCTACTAGAAAAGTATGGAGTTCGCCATAAGGTTGCCACGCCTTACCACCTGCAAACGAGCGGGCAAGTAGAAGTGTCCAACAGGGAAATCAAAAGTGTCCTGACCAAGACAGTGAATGCGACTCAGACTGATTGGGCAAGGAAGTTGGATGATGCATTATGGGCTTACCGCATAACATTTAAAACTCCAATCGGTATGTCACCGTACAAATTGGTGTTCGGAAAGGCGTGTCATTTACCTGTGGAGTTGGAGAATAGAGCTTTTTGGGCATTAAGGCAATTAAATCTTGACATGGAGGCCGCTGGTACGAGTAGAGCCAAAGAGCTTCATGAACTTGATGAGTTTCGTTACTATGATTTTGAAAGCGCCAGGCTGTACAAGGAAAGGATGAATATTATGCACGATAAGCACATTTTAGATAGGAACTTCAAACTCGGAGATCTGGTGTTGTTATACAACTCGAGATTGAGATTATTTCCGGGTAAGCTGAAATCTAGATGGTCGGGACCATTTAGAGTTATGCAAGTGTTCCCAAGTGGAGCTATAGAAATTGAGTTCGAAGGTGGAACTAACAGGTTTAAAGTGAATGGGCAAAGGTTGAAACACTACCTTGGAATGATTGAAGAAAAAGGAGAGAAAGATGTGATGTACTTGAAAGAGCCCTAATATGTGAGCGAAACGGAGTCCTGAAAGCCTGCGTCGTGCCACAATGTTAAATAAGGCGCTACGTGGGAGGCAACCCACGACTTTAAGTCATTATTAGTATTTTATTTTTATTATTTTTTATTTTATTTTTGTTAGGGTAAATTAATTTTAGTTGGTTAGTTAGTTTGTTTTGTAGTATTAATACACAACTACGAAGTCTGTGGAACAAATAAGGTCACCCAAGAAAGGATTAACTCGAAAGCTTCACAAAATATTGTAACTGTTAAAAAAAACATTAATAATCTGCGTAACAGTGTGCTAAGAGAGTATAGCACATGGATAGCACAACAAGGCAAAATATTGTTTTTCCTTTACAGTGTGCTAAGAGAGTATATCACAAGGATAGCACAACAAGGCAAAATGTTTTTTTTCCCATTACAGTGTGCTAAAAGAGTATAGCACAGGGATAGCACAACAAGGCAAAATATTTTTTTTCCTTTACAGTGTGCTAAGAGAGTATAGCACAGGGATAACACAACAAGTCAAAATATTTTTTTCCTTTACAGTGTGCTAAGAGAGTATAGCACAGGGATAGCACAACAAGTCAAAATATTGTTTTTCCTTAACAGTGTACTAAGAGAGTATAACACAGGGATAGCACAACAGGTATTTTTTTTTTCTTTAAATCTGAAAAAGAAAATGCAGCCTTCTCTGAAATAATCCCTTCTCCCTAATTCCCCCCTCAATACGTCAAAAAGAACCCAACCCCTCGATACATACCCCCATATCTCCCCGATATTCTCCCCCACTGCTGCTGCTCCGACCAGCGACCACCACCATCAGGCAACTTGATAAGTCTCGCTCTCTCTCTCCGCTTCTCTTCTCCTTCTCTCGCCTCTATTTTCTCTTTCCCCACTCAATTCCCCTTCGCACAGCCACCCCGTCACCCCTAAAAATCTAGGGTTCGCCGTTATTGGTCGGACCCTAGCACATGTTCTTCTACCCCCATTCCACCCATCCATGTTGATAGTTTGGTGTAATATTTTCTAGCCCTAAAAAAAACATCCTTTAAACCCTCCGTAAAATAACAAAATAAAATAAGAGGAGTTGTGTTTTATTTGTGCTAAGTGGCTCTATGCATATGTATAGTTCAACTTGGGATTGAAGTTTAATGGTGTTGCATAATTGTCAATGACGATTCTCGTCGCTTTGAGAGGGCAGTACCGTCCATCAATTGCACAAGGTACAAGTTCTGAGTTTAAGCACACCAACTATTTGATAATTTGCCTCAACAACGAAATGGTAGTTTTCGCAAAGCCTGAGTAGCGAGCCATCTTTTGGAGGTTGTTATATATTAATTAGACTGGGTGAAACTCTTTTCGGATTTTGTTGGCTTCCCACTAATGTGCCTGTATCGTTAACTCATTTGAGGTTAAGTGAAGTTTGAGTGCTCGAAGTAATTGATCGATTCGTAATGCTACGACGCCGCTCTGGCATGTTCGTAGATTATACTAAATACTGCAACTCCTTTGTGTGCTCACCTTGAGTTTGATTCTTTTGGTAATATAATGTTGTTATGGCTCCAAGTACTACGTGCGAAATGGGTAGGTCTGCTCGATTTTGTTTGAGGGGAAGTCTGAGTACCCATTTGATTGTCTCTATTATTAGAATAGTGTGTGCCGGAGAAGCTATCAAGCATTATTCTACACCGCAAGCTTCGCTAAATTAAGGAAGTCTGGGTACTTAATTCCTAGCTTATAGTCGTCGTAATTGTTTACTTGAATAGACTCTATTTCTTACAATTTGCTTATGCAACTGACACTAGATATTGCTCATTTTGTAGATAACACTGTGGCACCCAAACCAAAGGCAAAATCACAACCATCATCCTCTCGGGATGCACCTAAGTTAGGGAAAAAGAAGCAGTTGTCTACGGAAAAAGAGGCAGTTGGACAGCGGCAAGCAAAGAGACAGAAGGTGATTGCACTACCATGGTTTGTCAATGACGAGGCAACAAAGAATTTCGAAATGGTTAAGGGAAAGAAGTACTTAGCAGAAAGACCTGTAGATGAAGAAAAATTGAAAAGGAGGTACAATGGGATTTGGAATGACTTAATCGAGAACCGCCAATGGGGTCCATTGTTCAAGCCAGCAGGTGGCGACAAAATCACAATGGTTCAGGAATTATATGCCAATTGGGTAGATTGGGAGAGTGAAGTATCTAAGGTGAGAGGGGTGGACATTCACATAACTTCAGAGGCCTTCAATGAATATTTAGGACTCTCCCACCCAGATGATGACTTTAGTTGGAAAAAGTAGCGTGACTATGCAAGAATCAGAGAAGTTCTATGTGATGGCAACAAGAAGGCTAAGTGGAAACGAAAGGGTCGGAGTCGACACCATGTGTTGCCGTACAAGTATTTGAACCAGAAGGCTAGAGTTTATCTAAACTTTATATGTAATAGGATCTTACCATGCAAGCATATCAGTGCTGTGCGGCGCACACGTGTGTTGTTGACTTATGCCCTTATGACGAGCTTCACGGTCAATGTGGGTGCCCTTATGTTCTTAGAGATGCAGCGGGTATTGAGGTGGTCAAGGTGTCGTTTGTTTTATGCAAATATCCTGACCAAATACATGAAGGATAAGTTTATTGTGTCCAACCAAGGAGGCGATGTAATGCAGCCAACTGAGACTAAATTGGACGATTACTCTACGGTGAGGGGCCTCGAAAAATCTATGAAGTTGAGTACTGACCAGAAATTTGATGTGATCATTGATAACTTCAAACAATTGTGGTATGTAATTGCCCCTAAAGTTAAGAAGTCAGAGGAAACTAATAGCCACTTCATGAAGTCTATACCATTTAATGCTGAATCGAAGTTTCCTCTAAACATTGATGAAGATAGTGATGTTCATCCATCTGAGGGCGAAGTAACACCACCCATGTCAGCAGAAGAGGATGATAAAAGTGATGATGAGTCTGACGAGGAGGTGGCACATCCTGTTAGTACTTCTACTGTTGCTTGGCCAGCCCAAGACCCTGTTGATAGACCATCTCAGAGTGGTCCAACCACTGTTAGTAATGATACTATAGGTGATGCAGATGTGGAGGATGTCAGTGACTCTGATGCTAGCGACTCTGATGACGCTACTTAGAGGGAGTATTTCTTCACCTCTATTCTTTATTTTGCTGCATTGGGGACACTGCAGATTCTTAAGTGTGGGGTGAGGGAATATCTTATGTGTAGTGTAGTTTAATTATTTTTAGCATAGTAATCTCATTGGATTTTCTTGGACTTGATTCTTTCCCAGTGAGTTTTTCTTTTGAACCAAGCATTTTTCTTTCTTTCCTTCTGTTTGTAATATATATACATAAAAAAATATAGAGAGAACTTGAAGCAAAGAGAATTCACTCCTTGAAAAGCTGTATTTTGTGAGAGTCACC